>JAODVM010379756.1:0-10794 GCA_025400095.1 Phenganax marumi
TAAAATGGTTATTTAGTAAATAACCAAAGTCAGTGTATTCGTTAAAAGTGGTTATTTATTAAATAACCAAATCAACGGGCATTCCGCAAATGGTTATTTAATAAATAACCATTTGGTGTTGACTAAATAATCAAAAAATGTCTAAAACATGCATAAATAATAAAAATACATTTGGCGCCCCATAATTCATTGCCTTGAAAATATTACTAAAAATTTATTGTGTGTCATATCTGCCACTGTTGGAAGATCCATTGCCTTAAACATATTACTAAACCTGTTGTAAACATTTTCTTTATGACCTTTTGTTTCCTTGTGACTGTTGCTGTTGGACAGGTTAGTCTTTCTTACCTGCCATGATTGAGAAAGATGGAGAACATTACCATCACATTTTGGGTAACTGATGAGTAGTGGAAAACATTTTAAGACAACAAGAGGTGGAGTGTGGTTTTTTTTTCTGTTGTGTGAATGTGTTTTCACTTTCACAGTCAAAAACAACAGGCATTTCTATATATTAATGAACAGTGTGAAAAACACAACAGGAAAATATGTAGCTGGGATGAATAAAGTATGAGATTTACATCATTATTCCAATTCATGAGCAGTAATTAATTCAGAAGGTAATTAGAAACTTTTTTGATAGACAAACATTTTGAAAATAAGTAGAAAAAATCAAGATACTATGTACGTTATCTTTGCAAACGTTTTTGCCTGTAGAGTTCTCAAAATGGCCGAAATCGCATTTTTGAGAGTATGAAATCCAAAGTTTTCCTGGGGGAGCATGCTCTCAGGCCCCCCTAGCTGGCTTGTGTCTTCAGCACTTGATTCGTGTTGCATCAGTCAGTTAAAAAGCTAGACCACCC
Source organism: Phenganax marumi (assembly GCA_025400095.1). Classification (NCBI taxonomy): domain Eukaryota; kingdom Metazoa; phylum Cnidaria; class Anthozoa; order Malacalcyonacea; family Clavulariidae; genus Phenganax; species Phenganax marumi. The sequence goes on from JAODVM010379756.1 coordinate 861, forward strand.
GTATCTGTGATTTTATGAGAGAACGGAAGAGTGAAAAATATCAACAAAGATTTAATGCACGTTATGGAAAGATTACCGCTGCACATTTTACCAGAATGCATTGCAGCTGGAAATCAGTTAAAAAGCGAAGTATTGAAGAGACATCTATTGACAATTGACAGGCAGATATGATACAGGATGTTGTTTACTCCATTGTGTTACAATTTTATGCCATTGGGTGTTGTTCTTGTCGTCCTTATTCATTCAGTTGTAGTTTGAGCCTGCAATGCATTGTGGTAAAATGCACATGCCGCCATCTTTTCCACAATTGTGAATTTTATGATTTATACCAGTGGGTGTGTTCTACACCGAGGTTTTATAGTCATATTCATTAATTATTAAATAGAGGAAAAATACAAATTCAACAATTGCTACTTTCAGTTTAATTGTGTTCATATTGAGGCTTAATTTCAAATTATATTAAATATTACTGGTTTTGGCAATATTTTGCATTTCTTTAGATTTCCTTTGTTTTTCTACAGTTTCAGCAGTGAATCCATGTTCTGAAAAGGCGACAAATTTCATGTTATCCAGACTCTGACACCAACTCAGATGCCAACGCCAGATTTCATGTTCTCCACACATGGATCATATAACGAGCACATTACCAAAATTTTTGGCAATGACACTGGAGACTCAAGTAATTGGCACAGATAAAAAAAGCCCAACAAATCATAAGCTATCAAAACACGTATCAAATTGTCACTGACCACATGCAGTATCGGACCATACCACTGGACTGCATGGAGAGAGACAGATGGCTGGCAAAACATGAAAGGCATGGAGAAGCAAGCGACTGAGGTTGATCCTACCAAACTCATGAAAAGAAATGAGATACTCAGTTTTCAATGGTGAATGAAAACATTTGAGGAAGTTACAAACTCTGACATAAAAGTTTGTGGTTATGTGGATGATGGAGAAGAGAGCGTTACGGGGTACTTCTTAAAAATAATTATGGCCGTTATAAATCCAGCATTTCCAGTGGAAGAAAACGTTAACGCTTCAAGGTACAAGAGAAAATACAATGTTACAATAACATCATTTAACTGAGTAATTGTATTAAAGTAATTGCGATTGTTTTCAACTGAAGTGGCAGGATTTATGTCATGTGCTAAATGACTTACTATGCCTATGTCGCTGGTTATTATATTTATAGATATGCTGTAAACATGAATTGACAATGATTCTGCATCAATAAGTTTACAGTTCCTGTTTGAACTTTTTCTAAACCTGGTTTCTGTATAACCTTTTGTTGTTGCACACTGTTTTTTGCCACCTGTTGTAGATGCTTTTCTAGACGGGTTTTCATTTGTCAGTTGTTGTTGTTAAACTGTAAGAAAAATACCCAGCAACAGAAAAAGGCTACATGGAAACCAGGCAGTAGTGCAAGAAAGGGCTTACAACAAACAATGTATACAGAGGATATTACACAGACATACCGTACTTACTCGAATAAACGTGCGGCGTTTATTAAATTTTTGGAGCTTGAGTGTGGCGTTTATTGAGGGCAGTGTTTATTCCAAATTTGGTAACAACAACTGTTAATTAATGTAAAACCAAACTAAACCAATGTAACAGTCAACCAAAGAAGCTATGAATAAAAGTCGTACGTCTTTTAAATATATGGAAATTGAACGTGCTACTAACTTATATAATGACAAAGTTTCATTCTATATCAATGTCACTATCTCGTTCGTGGTCCAAGTCTAACAGCTGAACTAGAGGGCATGCATCTTACAAGTACAGCCACTTTGAACTTAAAACCATTGTAATCAAAAAGAATAAATATCCAAGACTGCTTTAGATGTAACACTGTCTTTTTTTTTAAGAAACATATTTGCACTGCTTAGGTATGAATGCTTCTAATTAACGCCGCAGCGGTAAAGAAGGTGTGGCGTTTATTTGAGGGTGGCATTTATTCGGGGGAGGCGTTTATTCGAATAATTACGGTATATGTTATTTTCAAGTGGTAAAATATTGTTTTGAACACAGGAAAATAACATTTGTATCTTTGGGCCTTTGTGTAATGTTCTTTTTATTACATGGACAAAAATGAAAAGAAACCCAATAAGAACAAATTATATTTGGTGGCACACAGAACCACAAACTTAACATAATTTTTCAGTTCACCATTGAAATGTAGACACTATGACTGTTTTATTTCCCAGTGAAACACCATTGTCCACGTAACAAATGGAAATTTTTCTAGCATGGCAGAAGTTTTGTCTCAGGTGTAGTTCAACCACGTGCTTGCTTCAAGTTTTAAGCTCCGTCTACACAGGCAAATAAAATGTGACAATTTCTACATGACAGTTTATATTTGCTCATGTAGACGAGTAAAATTAAGCAATTTTTCTGTGGCAAGTATATTTGCTGAATAGCTGGAGTTGTTAGCTTTTATATGACAAAAAAAAACATTGTCACATACAAAAAATTACTCCTGTAGATTACTTGTTACAAAAAACTTGCCACATATTAGCTGGTGTAGACGAGGCTTTACAAGTTGAGGACAGTAAAAGATTATAAGATACGTGTGGGTTGTCCCAACATTTTAGTCCAGTACTATCGGTGCTTTTCTGTTTTATTTCAACGCCTCTCCGTTGTCACATATATGCTTTTGTGTACGACAAGCAAGTGAGTCAGCTTCTATGGCGGGTCTACATGCTGGTATGAACTACCGTGAATAGCTTTTGAACAGTGCTCCTCACCCCAAACTCGAGAAATTTCAAATGTTTCAGCTTGGAGAACATGATTGTGGTAAAAAAACAGTTTGGCCCTCTTCAAACTACTACTGCGGTGCTGAATGCATTAAAAACGATAGATAATTATCTCATACCCTTCATTATGGATTGCTTTTACAATGCATTAGACAGGGCAATAGGCACAATGTTTGAAACAGGCTTGACACTAAGTTTTAACATACACCAGAGATTCATGAGCTGGCATCCTTGAAACTACTGTTTGAAGAATATAAATATGTTATTCTCGAAGTAGTATTTTACCCTCCATCCAGCAACGAAAGTGACGTCACACATTGTGACAGGAAGAGATGAGGTAACATGACCGGTCCAGATGACGTTACCATATGTAACGTAACTGGGTGATGCAACCTGTTGAGGTGGTGTTACCGCGCACTGGTTCGAACCGGATTTTTGTAATATAAATGGACGTTTTTGAGCGCACAAGAGCAGAATGTTATCCAGTGATTATATGAGCATCAAGAATTCCACACCTCTACTAGGTGTGCATGGGCATGTGGGATAGAGCCAAAGTTCCAGTCAGCACCATTGTAAAGCCTAATTCTCATACATCGCCAATGGTTGGCAATGTTCATTCTTCTTGATCACTTGTGCCTAAAATCCTTTGTTTGTTGGTAGTAATTTTCTCCTTCGATGATGAAGAAATGTAGTCGCAAGAGCATCACCAACCATTAGCGACATATGAGAACCAGGCTTAAAGTGAAGCCATATAAATTTACAATTTAATACATTTTAACTGTAACTACTTGTAGTATTTTGCATTAGTCATCTTATTTTTGATGGATTCAAACAGATTATCAAACTTATTATTACTTGATGAAAAAAAGATGCGGAATGTTCAAGCCTTAAGTGGCTGTCTCACTTAGAGCCATGCAGTGCATTTTAAGGTTGAAAATTAGATCGCCTTTATATTTTTACAGTTAATTACCTTTACCCTGAAAGCTGTCAAGGGAATATTACGATTTCTCAATTTTAATTTTTGTTTGAGTTATAACGATTTTTTGTTGAGACGCTGGTGACTGAAATTCGACCCTGGACCCAGCAGTCAACTACATGCTATATTGTGTATCATAGCTCCAGAAGTTTTGTGTCAAATTCAATACATTTTTTCATGGAGTTGAGATGTACTCTTCTTCTAGAATTGTCAAAGAGTTTTATTGCACAGTTTACAATAAGCCTTGTAGTCCCCATCCAATTAAGTCTGCATTTTCTAGGCCCGACCTACTAATGATCAGGTACAAAATTGAATTACAAATTCTCAAAAGTGACACCTACTTGGTGTTTAAAACACTTGTAGAGTTAAAATAGAATGTTTAAAGTCAAGTTCTCTGCAATAAAACTTGTCGGCAAAAGGAATTTGAAGGTGGACAAAATTCATAAATAATGCCTATAAATAGCACTGTTGATAACTGGAAACACATCCAATGTTGCTCAGAGATTTTTATTGGTGACTAAAAAATTGTTCTAACATTTAGTTTCCAGCTAACAACCACTTTGCATATTAATTGCTATTTTTGGCACAGTTTGGTATGTCCCAATGGAGAGAATTGGTATAAATTGACAAAAATCGTGTTGTGTGTTGACCCTATGGCGTTATGGCAGGTTTAGTTTAAAGCATAACTTTTCGTCGACGAAAGGAACCTCCATACTCATGGACAAAAAATTATGACATGTCCAGTACAACTCTGACGACAAACCCAAGTTATTCCTTTGCGAGGGTTGGGTAAAAAGTGGTTGTTCGTGCTTGTCAGTTCATTTGGCAACATCTACATTGCTCAATCATAGACAATATTATGTCTATAAGAGCTTGTTTTTTATCCTTTGATTTAAAATGAAGTTCAAAATGTGCACAGATTTCTTTCAGCATCACTACTTTAAAAACAGATAACCTCCTCTAATCGACCATGCCACATAAATGGTACATGTCGTAGTGTATAGGGTGAGAGACATTGATCTCAGCGATGATGTTAGCAACTAGCATTTCTCTTTCAGAACCCTGCTCAGAATGGCTATCATCTGTGTTTTCTTCTTTTAATGTGTCTGCTTCAAGTTGCCCTTTTCTTTGCCGTTTCACTAACCTTGAAAAAACCCCCTTTATTTCCTGCTTGTTTAGCCACTCTTCCTTCCTGAACAGCCTTTCTCCACTTCTCACGTTTAGCAGCTTTTATATCCAGTGAAACTTGTGTCAGATCTGCTTTGTGGTTTGTTCATTTGCCGAAGTCAAATTTTGCAACCAGGTATTTTCTCACATTTTCAGGAAACCTTACAGATCTCATTTTTGGTTGGCCTAAGGCCAAGCCCATCTCAAGAGTGCTTCCTTTGCCTCTTTCAATACCTTTCTGTGTTAATGCTTCAACATTCCTGGTTGTGACTGTTTTAAGACAATAGGCCCATTCTCTTCTTAGAACATCGCAAACACTTTCATTATTTATGAAGTGACTATGTTGCCTTTGTTAATGTGATGATACAATATAGGTCACTATATGAAGTACTATTCTATTAGTAGTCTAATCACGTGATCTAAAAAACGTTTTCTGTTCGTATACTTTTCTCTAGGGTCGCAACCTCGTGGTTATGGACGACATAGACTAGAATGTAATCTTTCTATCAAATATATATTGTTCTGTTTGGGTATTTCTATATAATAAATCAACAGGTTATGGGCCCAGGAAAACTCGAAACGGTTGGCCCGAAAATCGCGAAATTTGGTCTTAGATTTGAAAATGAACGATGAGCACTGAATTTTGCAATAAGGCGATGTCACCAGAGTACGTGCTGAAAGTAACAAAGCTAAATGGATCGAACTATAGAGATTGGGCGTTCAATATGCGACTACACCTTGAAGGGTTAGATCTGTTCGAACATGCCGATGGTTCTGTTGAAATTCCTGCCGAAGACGCTTCTGAAGATGTGAAGAAGAAATTCAAATCTTCTGCAAAGAAAGAGTGGACCTATATTTGTTTGGCTGTGGAGCCTGAGCAACAAATACATGTTTGGGCGACGAAAACAGCGAAAGAGGCATGAGATGCCCTGAAATGCCAATTTGCCCGTGAGTCGATTCTGCAAAAAGTCAGATTGAGGCAGCAATATTACTCGTCTAAATTTCATTCTGGTGGTAATATGTTACATCACATAAACCATTTGCGGTCGCCTCATGATCGGCTGAGAGAAATGGGAATTAATGTCGATGACCAGGAATTGGCAATGACTTTACTAGCAAGTCTACCTGATGAATACAAGCCATTAATTACTGCATTGGATGTGGTTGGGAAGACAATCTGTCGTTTGAAAAAGTCAAGGGAATGCTCCTGAATTATGTCGATAGAATGTGTGATGCTAAGAAGTCTGAAGATGCCTATTCAGCTCATCGAGGAAGCTTCAATAAAGGAAATTTATCTCATGGTCGAGGAAATAATAATAAAAAGAATAACACAAAGCCAGGAAAGCAGTTTCAAGGACTTTGTCACAACTGCAAAGCGAAAGGGCATTTTGCAAGAGATTGTCCTGAGCATAATGCAAAGACTGACAAGTCACAACATGGTGGTCAAGTTAAGGGATCCGTTCAATTGGCAGAGCAGAGCAAAGAAGTCGTGGAAGAAGAAGAACTTATTACTTAAAATTCTGGATATAGTGTTGGGTGGATTATTGATTCTGGTGCCACACAGCTCATGACATTCCAAAGGAACTGTTTGTATGATTATGTTGAATTTAAGCAGCCATGTCAAATCAACCTTGGTGATGATCGCACCATATTGGGATATGGAAAAGGATCCTACAGCATCGTAGCAGATCTTGATGGTAGTATACAGGCAATCACTCTTCATGAAGTTTTATACCTGCCAGAATTAGGGAAGAACTTACTCTCTGTACGGGCAATGACGAGATTGGGAGCCTTAGTTACATTTGAAGGTACAAAGTGCACGATCACAAGAAATTCAAAGTTGTTAGCTGCTGGTGAGATGTGTGGAAAGTTATTTATCTTGAAAACGGTTTCTGATGATGAAGTTAAGGTTGCAAAGAAAATGTCTGATGGACATCTATGGCACTGCTGATTTGGACACTTAGCAATGGATAATATTTCTAAATTGACAAAAGGCAATATGGTTGAAGGAATGAAGAATATTCAAGAAGATCAAGTCAAGTCAGTCTGCAAATCATGTGTTATGGGCAAACAACATCGCACCCCCTATCCCAAAGAGATACCCTTTCGAGCAAGTAAACCATTCGAGATTGTTTACAGCGATGTATGTGGTCCAATGGAGGTAAAGTCACTTGGACAGTCGCAATATTTTGTCACTTTTATTGATGACTATTCTCGTTATACGCATGTCTGTTTCATCAAGCATAAGAGTGAAGTACTAGAAAAATTCAAGCAATTCGTCAATTACGCCAATAACTCTGGAAAGAAAGTAAATGTTCTTCGCACTGACAACGGAGGGGAGTATTGTTCCGGAGAGTTCACTTCCTACTTGACATCAAATGGCATAGTGCACCAAACAACAGTTCCTTATAATCCTGCACAAAACAGAGTTGCAGAGCGGATGAATCAAACACTCCTGGAAACTGCTCGGTCAATGATGTCACATGCAAATGCCCCTTCTGAATTTTGGGCTGAAGCTGTTAGTACAGCAACCTATGTACGGAATAGAAGTCCCACAACTGCAGTTAAAGAAGTAACCCCGTTTGAATGTTTCTTCAATCGCAAACCTGATGTTTCTAACTTGAAAGTATTTGGATGCATAGCATATGCACTCATACCAGAGGTGAAAAGAAAGAAGTTACAGGCAAAGTCACAGAAGTGTATATTCGTCAGCTATCCCGAAGGCACAAAAGGATTCAAGTTGTATGATGCAGAGAAGAAGATATTCATCAAGAGCCAAGATGTGATCTTTGATGAGATGAAGTTTCACAACTTTGAAATTCAAAACCCACATGTCAGTAATGAAGCATTTGAAGTTAGATCACCCTTTGCCCCAATCCAAATGGACAACGGAAACAGTGGAAATGAAGAGCATCCAGGAAATGAAAATAATGTTCCTGATCCTGAACACCATAACAATCCAGTGGGAGAAACATTTGAATCAACCTTCATGCGCCAAGGTGAGAATTTGAATCCAAGAAGAGAACGAAGAGTTCCAAGACGATTCGATGAAGAATTATATTTGGCTGATGACCTTACAGCGGATATTAATGAACCTAAGAACATTGCAGAAGCATGGAATGGTGATCAAAGGATTAAATGGATGGAAGCTACTGATGCAGAGTATGATTCATTAATGGAAAATGGTACATGGGAACTTGTACCTCTGCCCAATGGAAAGAATGTTGTTGGAAGTAAATGGGTTTTTAAGGTAAAGCGGAATGCAGATGGTTCAATTGAACGTTTCAAAGCACGTTTAGTTGCACAAGGATATTCTCAAGCTGAGGGGATTGACTATCACGAAGTATTCTCACCTGTTATACGAAACACCTCTATTAGGTCTCTGTTAGCCCTGGCTAATACATTGGACTGGGAGATTCATCAAATGGATGTCAAGTCAGCATTCCTCCAAGGAGATCTTGACGAAGAGATCTTCATGCAGCAACCGAATGGATATGTGGATGAAAAGAAGCCTGATCATGTCTGTAAACTGAAGAAGAGTTTATATGGCTTGAAACAAGCAGCACGATGCTGGAATTCTGCAATTGATCAATATTTGAAATCAAGTGGATATAAGCAAGCTGGTTCTGACCCATGCTTGTACATCAAGTCCGTTAAAGAGAAGAATGGTAAGATTAGCTTTGTCATCTTATCTATTCATGTTGATGACATTCTGTGGTTCTCAAATAACATTGCTATGTTAAACGAAGAGAAGATGTCAATTAGTGAGCGATTCAAAGTACAATATTTTGGAGAAGTTAACTACGTTCTTGGCATGCTGGTTAAACGAGATCGCAAGTCAAAAACACTCACTATTAATCAACCAAAATACCTTGAAGGAGTTTTGAAGCGATTCCAAATGGAAAATTGTAAACCTGTAGCTACACCTATGGAGCCTGGTAAACAATTTCAAGCACTACCTGAGAGCGAAAGTCCCATCAAAGTTCAAGAGTATCAAAAGATGATTGGATGTTTAACATATGTATCTACTGCCACCCGTCCAGATCTAGCATCGGCCGTGGGAATTTTGTCAAAATACATGTCTAGACCTAGTAAAGAACACTTTCAAGGAGTCAAGAGGGTATTGAGATACATTAAAGGTACAATCAATCATTGTCTTATTTTCAAAGCTGAGAATGGGAATGGTATACTACATGGTTATTCTGATTCTGACTGGGGAAATGATGTAGACACTAGACGGTCAACATCTGGATATGTATTCCAAGTCCATGGAAATACAGTGAGTTGGACAAGTAAAAGGCAGTCATGTGTGGCTAGATCGTCTACGGAAGGCGAGTACATAGCTCTTGGTCTAGCAACTCATGTTAGCTGATGTAATGACAAAGAGTCTATCCAAAGAGAAGTTTCTCAAGTTCAGAGAACGATTGGGAGTTGGTGAAATTTAACATTCTTTCGTATCATCAAGTGGGAGTGTTAATGTGATGATACAATATAGGTCACTATATGACGTACTATTCTATTAGTAGTCTAATCACGTGATCTAAAAACGTTTTCTGTTCGTATACTCTCTCTAAGGTCGCAACCTCGTGGTTTTGGACGACATAGACTAGAATGTAATCTTTCTGTCAAATATATATTGTTCTGTTCGGGTATTTCTATATAATAAATCAACACCACCCATTGGTACACAATAGGAATTTGGCAGGCTAAACACACAATTAACCAATTGCCTGATATTTACTCTTGTCCTGGTTGATTTCACTTGTCAGTGAGAGAATCTTGTTGCTTAGTCGCTGATAACACTTCAAGGTCTCTTGAACAAGCAAATTTATAACCAGTGAGAGTGTGTTGTGGTGAAAGTGTCTCATTTTTGGACCAGGAACTGGTCCCCACACGCTGCTAATCTTGTTGTTCTTGTTCTTGTTCTTCTTAGGGGGCGACGCTCTTCGAAAAAAGCCTAAGGCTTTCTCATTTCTTGTTCAATCGTCGTGAAATTTGGCACAATGATAGAAAACGATATTTTGCACAGATTGAC
>JAODVM010379865.1:0-10791 GCA_025400095.1 Phenganax marumi
TTTGCCAATGTCCGAGCAACTGTATTACTGATCGGACATTTGTCCGGCCCAAGCAAAATCGTTATAATCCACACTGTTTCCTGGGGATGCCGATTTTTTTACCGTCTCATAATTTTCTCAAAAGCTAAAAACTTATTTCGTGAAGTTTTCACGACAATGCCTCTTACTGACGTCTTCCTTAAATGTCAAGGTAACCTTGTAAAACGTTGTGAAATATTACCACGAAAACTGAAGTTTCTCTAGAGACTTGTGATAATTCAATGCCCACAGCACTCGATGATCCGGCTTCATTTCGGTTTCAGTTATAAGCTGCTTTCGAATTACGCTTTCTTGACATGCACGTACACGCACTTGAGAGTTTAAATTCTTCAAAGATGTATAATTTTTAAAAATACACGAACAAGTAGACACGTAATTACTCTAAATTCAAAAGTCTGAACAGTTCTTGCGGTTGTTCATAAGATTGGTTTAATTACAATTTAAACGTCTACGTGCGTGTGCCGAATGCTGCCTTAAAACAACAGCCTTTAGTCCCGTTTACACTACACCGGATTGCTATCGGAGCGGGTCAAATTTTGCAGCTATATTTTCTCTGTAAATATTTTTAATGGTAAGGACGCAATGAAATGTACAAGATCTTTCAGCCTAGATAACAGTTGTTGGTGGTTACTGCTAGCAAACGAAGATGTCGTGACGAGTGAATTCGTCTACCTTACTCGCACAATCTATCTGCTACTCTTTGAAGTTTTCGTGCTTGATCACGTAGTTGGGTAGTGTAATTATGTAATTGGATTTATTACTAAAAGTGAATGTTGTTTTTTTAGAAAGAACTGAGCCCGATTGAGAATGCAGTGAACACAGTGACATCAAAGACTCGAGAACTGGAGCGCAATATTGAAGAACTTCAAGATGATGAGAAAAAGAACATTAACCCATTAAGCATGCAACTCAAAGGTGTTATAGATGCCGCAGTTAATGGAGGGATTGTTAAGTATCAACAAGTGAGAACAAAAAATTTCAAATAAGTCTCAACGTTTTGCATGCAGAGTCGCCGCGTCATATCTTGTTGTTTCGTTTTGCAAGAACGATTGCTTTTGTTATTCGCTTTTGCAAATAATATTTTGGTGCATTTGAAATTAGTTATAAGATTTCTGCTACAGTACTTATGTAATACCTAAATTTGCGTATGTTGTCTTTTAGGCATTTTTCACCCCAGAATATACGAGAACAAATCCTCAGCGTAAAGACGAAGTGAGTCAGTTGGAAAGAGTGTTGCTGGAGCATGTACGTATCAAGTTCTACCTGGTGCCGTCAACAGCTGAGTTTTCTTTTACCTTAGTAAATACGGGACCTGCATATGCTGGCACGTGTTTTGCCTTGCTCACGTATAAGTCAACCTGTTAACAATGCTACCGAGTTTGCTCAAGCTATAGGGCTCTTATAGTTGACCACAACAAAATAAAAAGAGCAGGCATGTTGATTTTACCAGAATTCTTTCCAAGCCTAAGTAAACAGTTTAAGAATATTTCTGGGACGGCTTGAACACAGGCAATTGGCCAAAGGATTATCAATGTTGATGCTTCCAAAGTAATATCTGTTGTTTATTCATTATCGAGAAACGAACTATTTTCGCAAGTCATCACGGTAAAATCGACATGTCGTTATCTTTTTTTGTCTCCATGGTGTCTTATTATTGTTGATTATTGTTGATTATTGTTTGATTATGGCCTCGTGATGTAGGCTGGTGTATTACGACGTGGCTTGATTCTCCATGAATCCAGGATCTCGATAGATTTGAGGCCACTGCATGAAAGCTTGCTGGCTCAGTTCAACAATATGCTCAATATTTTGCCTGGGGATACTCGTGCGGTAAGCTGTATATTGTGTCGCTAATGTAATTATCATAGTTTTCGTTTGGACTGCTTAGCATCATTTGCTCCAAAGTAGTATGTGCTACAGTAGTATGATAAATATGCATGTATGCTAATTATACAGTGTGTATTAAAAAAAAGGTAATCCAACTTTGGCGTGTAATAACTCAAAAAATATTTGACAAATTCGATTGAGTCTTACACCATTATAAAGTCCAATCATTTGGCTTTCAAATGACGCTTCGTAGGCTTCAATTAGTTAAAGAATAATGGGTACGGCTTTCGAGAAAAAGGTCACTATAAAGTAACATTTTCCGCCGATGGGAATTTAACATTTTTCTTTTGAAATTTAGTCCTGCAAGGCTTTGAAAAACTAATTGTCAGTCATGAGTAAAATGCAAATCCAACGCATGATTTTCAGTCGATTAATTAAACATCACCATCTTTGTCTTTACGTTTTGCTTAGAATTCCCATAGGCGGAAAAATCGGAAAGCTAAGGATCTATTCTTTCTTGCTATATAAAAGTTAAATTCCGTAATTAAGTATTTAATGCACAGTAGCCCGTCAAAGTTGGATTGCCATTTTTTTGATACACACTATATATTCGGAACAATTGTACGAGTATATTTGGTATTAATAACTACATAAGTAGTGCGTGGCTCCATTCGTATGTATCCTGACCTTGCTTTTTACTATAGTACCGTAGGACAGCATGGTACTGCAACTGTTTTACTCACTGTATAGGTTATTGATCTCCGAAATTTCGCAATGTATAGTAAGCTGTATATATAAAAAGGTGTTACTTTGCTCACCGTGTATAGTACATTGTTTTTAAATTAAAGAATTTGTTTTTTGTTAGTATGTACTAATCCAAAGAAAATGGAGTCTGCCACTCAGTGCGTCTCCTAGGTGAGAAACTGACACAGGATCTACGCTACGCATTCTGAATGAACTGAAAATTGGTTGAAGTTGAAGTTGCGAATTGTTTTATCTCAAAACAATATGATATTTTTGAAGTTATGTATATTCTCTTATAGTGAGAGTACCTCATCTTTGGACAGCAAGCGGCCTTCAGCGGATATTCCAGATACTGGAACACTACGAAAGGTATTTTTGCTGTATTTCAACTATATGTGTATAAAAGTTTGTTTATATTTTCAGTTAAATCCAAATTTTTCCGACAGCTCTACAAATTGTTGTTCGCTGAGTTTTCATGTTTCATCTTTAGCTGTCGTTACTGTTTTCCAATCGCAAGCCAATTAAATCTGTTTTTGACCAAGAAGAAGAGAAAAATAGACAGTCGACGATAGGTGAAGTTCTGAAAACGAGCTCTAGTGTTCTGTCAATATCATCTGAGATACGTGGAGTCACTCAATCCGTGTCTGTTCCTGATCTTCGTGCAATGCAGGATGAAACCAAGTATATCTACTCAATATTCCTATACGCAAAGCTTGACACTTTTTGTGTTAGTGCAGTGATTACAAGTCTACAAAAACTTTGATGTTGTTTTAGACCAAAACTTCCACAAAAATTGCGTGCTGGCAAACAATGGAGTGAAGACAGCGGTTGTCCTGCTTCGCCTGCGAGAAGTCGAGTGTCGGTGACTTCATCTTTAAGTGCGACATCCATTAATGAGCTTGATGAGAAAGAGCATGATTTGGAGGATGGTTCTTCTGTAACTCCGAATATTGATCAAGCTCTCTTTGCTCGTAATCCATCTTCTGACGCCAAGGTAATGAACAATGAGTACAGTTTAGAGTATGACACCTTGCTACTGCATATATTAAGTATATCGGGGTATTGTAGACAGAGTAATCACTAGACGTCCTTCGCTAGAAATAGTTTTCCGTTTGCCTTTCAAGTGAATCGTAGAATAAAATTTGAAAGGTGAGGGCATGTTGCGCGGTGAATGTTTCTTTTAAATTTGCTACGTAATTCTTCTTTTGAGAGATGTAAAAATTGGCAGATATAGGGAGATTCAGGGGAGATTCCACTACACTCCTCCTGCAATCCGCTGAATATTCTGATATTTTAAAACACTTTTGCTAATTAACACCACTCAAACTTAGAATTGCATTGCAGTTGCAAGAGAAATTGCACCGTGTAACATGGCCTTTAGCGTAGTGTCAATTTTTTAGGAACTACTAAACTAAAATGCATTAGCGGTGTGTCAATATTTCCGCAATCCTTTGCACGGAAACAATAAAATATTAGGCCAAATTTAATTTATTAATTTTTTTGCTTTCTATTGAATTATTGATGTAAGGTACCATGGATAGTGTTGATTATCATGTTTACACGGCACCAGACAAATTTTTATCCGTGCCGATATTTGTGTGGATACGCTTTGCATTTACACGCCACTACCTCATTCGGACAGCTATTTGAACACCAATCCGTGCAAATTTTTAACCTGCTACGAAGGCGTACTTGTGCCGAACAAGTATTTGTCTGGTACCGTATAAACGGTAATCGAAACAAATAGTTTTACGGATTCAAGTCCGTGTCAACACGCCATTTGAAGCTGTTTATAGTTTGGTGTTAGCACAGATGTGTATAAAGACGAGCCAAAAAGAGAAAATATGAATCCTAGGAATAGAAATATATTTTTTGGTAGTTTACTCTGGCGCGGAGAAACTGAATATTATAGGAAGTAGGCTTAAATTAGTACTAAAAATCTACTTCCATCGAAACAGATAGCGAAAATTCGATGAACTTGTCCAAGCTACCTCACTAACCGTAAAGGCTGGGACATAACCTGTAACAGGCGCTCTTCAAGCGATGCCAGTGGCAATGCCCGCGATCAAAACAAATCGTGAACAAAGTCCAGGGCAACGCGCGATAAAATTCGAAATCTGCCGAACAAAGACTGACAGAATTCATCCGCATCGTACAAACGGATACCCAATGTGGACAACATTTGTGTCAGTACGAAAATTTATCTGAACAAAATTTTGTCGAGTGCCGTGTAAACGTAAACGAGGTCTAAGTTAGCTCATGGCTACAATTCTGCAGGTACAGATTATCCCGTCACCTATAATACGTAGAGTGTTTTGTTACTATCTAGGGTGAAAAGATGTTGGATACAGCTAATACACGTCCCAAGATTCCGCCAAAAAAACGAGTGGTAACGCCAAATTTCGTTAGAAAACGACTATCAAATATCTTCGAGTTTTCATCGAATGAATCTTTTCGAAGAGCTTTGAAAATGCAATCAAAATCGATGGACGATCTGGATACGATTGGAAGCGAGACTCCTCGTAAGCAAACTAGTGCCACTGAACAAACACACAGTGAAGAAAACTTGTGCTCAGAAAATGTGACGACAAGTACAGACAACAACGACAATATTTCTGATGAGGAAACGCCTCCGCCATTGTTTCCTCGCAAGAAAGCCGTACAAATCCGTTCAGAGAGTGCGTATGATACTTTAGTAGTGTCTCCAGTTCAGAGACTTCGCCCCACTATACGACAGTATTCTTATGACACAGTGCGCTTCTCACCTAGTAGATCACAGATATCACAGGATCAAAATGGACAGAAAGCAAGTTTAATACAACATCGTTATGCTAACTTAGATGGCGAAGATTCTCCACTTCCGGCTCATCCTAATTCTGATGCTTATGAAGAAGTCCCGTATGATGCTTTAGTGCTGCCAGCTCGCAATCTTGATCCAGACGATGGTAACAGTGAAACTATGCTTCGTGAAACGACATCGGTGAATAGCACTGGCCGCAATTCGCCATCTTGTTTAGACGTAAAACGCCCTGAATTCCGCAATGTATACGATACCGTTGTATTGCGTAATAGACCGCTTGCTAATGGCAATACAAATGGAAGTGCGCGACCTTCATTTCAAGTGGACAACGCTTATGAAACTCTTATTCTCCGAGATTTTTCACCTGGGAAGCAAAATCCCTCTGACACAAGTTCTGCATCTACTACAAAAGACTTGACAATACTTCCCGACAAGTCCGCATCGAGTACTAGCCAAGAAACTGAGTCAATTGTTGGATCAAGCAATATTGAATCTAGTATAGCTTTGCACCACCCCGCTCCTGCACTTCCCCCAAAGACAATGAAGAAAGATGAGACAGTGGTGTCACAACAGCAGACGGAAACAATGCCTTCGTTAAGTTTTTCGTTACCAGACCAGACTCGGCCTGGTCAAAAATACAGTCCACCTGTAGCACCACGAGTTAAAAGACCTCCACGAACTTTACCCAAACCGCAACGCAAGAAAGTAGAATAGCTTGTAATGTAGGTATCTTATTTAATGTACAGTAGTCAATAATACAGTCAATCAGTCTGCAACAGGAAAGTCATTCAATTAAATCGTAGCGACTTTTATCGCTGCTTTTATAAAATTAATCATATTTATTAGACAAATTTGTTTTCGGACTCAAGAGTCTATTAGGCTACGTGCACACGGGCGCCGTTTTCAAGCGTTTCCAAGAACGTTTGTGTCTCGTTTATCGTTTTAACGCTTAGCTAACACTTTCCAATGGAAAATATTTTCAATATATAAAATTAGCTACAGCCTCTGTCCTAAATTGTTAGTGTTTGCATCCGTTTTTGCGTGAAAACACAAATGAAAACGCTTAAAAACGTTACCGTGTGCACATAGCCTTAGTGTCGTTTTATAATGATGACCGTTTGCAATTATGAACAGGATAATTTACATATGTAAATATATTTTTAACAAAAGCACACCTTCTAGTCCCAGAGTTTCATACTGAATTGCACATGGATACCTCATATACAGGCTGAAATGTGTAGGGCACTTTTCGTTGCAAATAATTATATAATAGTAAAAGAACCAGGATTTCATGTTATTAGCACCGTGCCTGCGCATCCTGTCAGAGAGCAGCCAGAGCAAAATGATCCATAAACTTACCAGAGCAAGTGGGGCTATATAAGTCTCCCTTTTCTGTTATATGACGACATCTTGTGCGGCTATAATTTAAAACTACTATGACTTATTGTTGAAAGGATAGAAATTACGGCAATGGTATCACTACTGCATAACAAGTTCGAAGATGAGTTTACTTCTATATACAAAGTAGAAACTCAGCCTTTCAGTGTATTATTCACCTGCGGCAAAACGGTCTTTCTACTTAAGCTCAGTAACACTTTATAAAAGAAATTGTCCGAACGAACAGCTGAAAATTATTTAAATTGGTTCTGAGCCTGAACTTTAGCGATGAATTATTTTCCATTTAATCCTATAGGACAGAAACTTCCATTTTGGTCAGCTATATAAATAATACGTAGACTTTAATCTATCCATACAAGTCGTAATTTTATGTTACAACGATCAATGGGAAATTTTACGAAGGCTACAAAGAATCACTATCCATTGGATAGCGCTATCCACCTGTCGAACAACCGGCTCCAGGGGCCGGTTGTACGAAAGGTGGATAGCGCTATCCACCGGATAGTGATTTTGTAAAACATTCGTAAAATTTCTCATCAGTCGTTATAAAACAAGATTAAGATAAGGTCCCAGGGGCCGGTTGTACGAAAGGTGGATGGCGCTATCCACTGGATAGTGGATTTTTCAACCCTTGTAAAATTGGGCAGAAAACGGTCAAACTTTCCTATTGGCTAACAAAACAAACTTAGCGGCGTTTAGTCTATGAATATTTGTCTTAATCTTGTTTTATAACGACTGATGAGAAATTTCACGAATGTTTTAAAAAATCACTATCTGGTGGATAGCGCTATTCACCTTTCGTACAACCGGCCCCAGGACTGCATATCATATGCAATTCAATGGACCGAAAATTAGAAATCAGAATTCACGTGCACTATTTCTAGGCGCTGGCAACTAGTCATCCTAAGCAAGATTTTCAGCGCATTGATCTTACAGAAAAACACCGGTTAAACTAAACCTCGACAGAGATAGTATGCTTCATGTTTCAACTTTAACAAGCGCGTGCGCAAAGCAAGTTTTAAAATTACATGCTAATTGCTACGTCACAAAACTCTTCAAATTTAGTGGCAATGGCTGTCTAGTGAACAATGAGATAAAACATGGACTAGATTTATTTTACCTTTTCTAAACTTTGTAAAAACGTATTGATTCAAGACGTGAGTAGCAAATGTTTATCAAATTGAAGAAATCTTTGAAGAAGAACGCAAAGAATCTTCCAGTAAAATTGATTTAGTTTTGACAACACGAGAGAATAAACGACTAAGCCAAGGTAATAGAAAGATGTTTGATAAATCATGATAAACGTATTACTTTAGTCTGACACTTCACACTTGTGCCGTGTGACGTGGTAGTTCGGTATGGAACTACTTTCGCAGTCGCTGTCGCGAGTCCGGTTCCCTGCGTAGCAATTAGGAAATGCGTATTCCCGGCCATTTAATAATTATATTCCTCACAGTTTGGTATTAGCCAAGAAACGTTCTTGCCATCATTGACATTGTTGCATCACATTACCTGATTTCATTAATGACCGTTGTTGATATGATTATTATATCACGTGCAATTACTTTTGCATGAAATCTTTCCATCTCTTCTCAAATTCCAGGAATGGCAAAACACCTGACGAGCGATGCTCTGCAAGCTTGGAAAAATGACACAACCTCCATACTGTTTTCTCTGAGAAATGTTTTACTGTTCACTTATAAGACATGCAAAATCTATCTCTTGACGCTACTGTTTCTCTTTGTATACACGCTAATCTTTATTTGTCTGGCTGGAATTCTATCGATTGTGTTTCTTTCGATCCTTGGGCTTCTGCCAGTTTTTGGTGGAATGCTCATTATACCGCTGTTGACAAGTGCTGCTGTCACAGTGTCTGCGTCGATTGGTTGGTACATTGGTACTCAAATACTGGACAGCTTCAGACGATCATCATGTTCAACTGTACCTCTTGATGTTTCTGAATGTGTTCGACCTGCTATCACCCCAACACTGACCAGCGTTCTTCTTTACCAATTCGAGGTTGGTAAGAGAGATTGCCCACACCATCTGAGCGATGTTCTTATTTTATTATCTCTTGTGTTTTGCCAGACAATTTTACTTGTTGGACTGATAAAACTTTAGACACCACTGGATGGGTCAAGAGGCCCATAGCCTTTGAAGAGGTTCAGAATAACGTGCTCAGAATCTAAAACAAAATTAACGTCCTGTAATTCATCCATTTCTAATAATTACCGTCAAAAAACTGCTGCATGTCAAGATTCAATGAGAAAAATGCTGTGATAATTTTCGTTACAATTATTACAGATTGCAGCTACGCAAGAAGACACAACTGACTGCGGTGATTTGCATTTAAATTGCGCTGAAGAATCATCGAGTACCACAAGATTTGATGAACATGACATTGCAGATTGTGACGCAGAAAATGACAGAAGTCCATCGTCTACTGAAAGTTGTGGTGATCTCCGAATGCTTGAAATGGAAAATAGAAGAAAGTATGATCCACCATCAGATGAGAGTAAAGATGATACTTTGCTAGAAAATGAAAGTATACATCATCCATTATCAAGTGAGACTATCGACGATATTTCTCTGCATGAAACGAAAAATGGCAGAAAGCATCATCCACCTAGTAATGAAGATATTCCATTGCATGGAATGGAAAATGAAAGAAGGCACTATCTACCATCGGACGAGAGTAATGATGGCATGCCTGGCACAGGAAATGAAAGAGATCTTGATACACCATCATATGGAAGCATAGATATATATCTTTTCATGCATGAAACAGAAAATGAAAGGAAATCACCAAGTGTTGAGAGTATTGAACACTTTTCACAGCGAGAAACAGAAAATGACAAACTTCACGATTTACCATCCGATGAAATTCATAAAAACAGGCGTGGAATAAAAAATGGAAAAAAACATGATCCACCACCTTACGAAAGTATTGATGATACTTTTCTGTATGAAACAAACAAACAAAGAGAGCACAAGCCATCACCAGCGGAAAATCCAACTGACAGTGACTGGGATGATACAGAGGGCTCAATGTCTCATATCTTCAATGAAAATGAGACTACTCACGAATACAAGGAGGTTTCACCACTTCCTAAACACACTGCGAGTTATCCAGATGTGCATACAGCTGACATTTTCGGCGAAATGAAAGCAGGAATTCGCAAAACTATAACAAAATACAAAAAGCTAATGAAACAAAACTACAAATAAAGTGAGAAATTATACGAATATTTTTCATTTTTGATATTTCATTTTTGATGTATTTTATTTTTCATTTTCAGTTTGGATCATATGCACGCAATCTTTACTAGGAATTGCACTGTATAATTTTAGTGTACATGAAAGTTCTTTACACGGTGCTAGCCAATCTTCTTTCCAGAGTCTGGAATCCTTTTTGGCAACGGTTGAAAGGTACTAGCTTGGCCAAGCTTGGCCCTGTACAGGCTAAGCACCAGTAGTCTGAAAGCAGGCTTTGTCTTAGTGTCTGCAATGCAGCCTATGCCATGTGACATTTGACAACATCGAAATGGTTTAAACTTGGGAAATTGCATCGGATTACTTCTTGACATGGTGGATGATACGATTCTGATGGACCGATTTTTTGTAAGGTTAGATGAATATAAATGTGATATAAACAATAAAAGTTTCTAAAGACTAAAGTATGAGAATTTAGAAAGTCGAAGAAAAACTTATGTTACAGTAAATATCAAGTAATCAGAGACAAGTGAACGATTTTGTTTTATTGGTCTTTGCATGCATCAGAATTTTAGTTTAATTTAGTTTAATTTAGTTTAATTTAACAAGCTTTATTGGATCTATAATACGCATACATTAGAACAAAGGAGATAACGTGAGACAGCCTAGCTATAAAATTAGATCCAAAAAGGCAAGGTACGAACGGGACTCTTATAAAAGGTCCCATGCAAGGCACCCACCTCCGAAATATAGTACTATGAGATAAACAA
>JAODVM010379976.1:0-10788 GCA_025400095.1 Phenganax marumi
TCAAGCTGTATTAGATTTACAGATTTTAGTTCATTGTTATCTATGGATAAGTGTTTTTTTCAGAAATACTGGTGTGTATTTACTTGTTGTAGAGCATGGCATGTTGAAGTCGGCACAGACAAGCAACTTTTCCCTTGACAAAGTTTATTTGCCCGTGTCTACGACCAATATGACAAGTTTTTGTCTTGAAGAGTACGTTTGTTCAACAGCTAGTCGGGCCAGCTCTTCAGGAAAGTAGCTCATACGACCGTCGAGGTAAACTTGTTGGTCTTCCACACGATAAAGTGAACTCGTTAAAAGAAACTTGTCAAGGAAGATTTTTTCGTCTGTGCGGGCCTTTACATTTTATTTTGAATGAAATGTAAAGGTGTTTTAAAGTTTTCTGGTTAAAAGTGCAGTTGTTGATTCTAAATGAGACCGTGATGAGTGTCAGACATGTTCCATGAGTGAATTCGACCTATCCTTGAATTTCTTTTTTTTATTGTTCCGTACTTACTAAATTACTATCATGAGCTAACGAACGTTGGCAGTTTTAGACATCCATATTTTTTATATGATTTGGTATGTTAAGATCAGCTGTAAAGAGAAGCTTCGAAGAGATGATCTCGGAGGAAGCGTGCATTTTGTTTGTTTCGACTGTGGTAGCGAAGATGATGAATTCCAATTTAAACCCGGTGGAAATGCTGCTCCAAAGTTGGATGGCTTCCTTCAAGGACCAAGATACAGAATTGAAGCAGAGGATGACGACAACAGTGAGGTGATTAGTTCGCGCAATATACTTGTCCACTGTAGTTCACTAAGCCAAAGTAGCTCTGCGTTTTCCTGTAGCTCCAGAAATACATTCATTAGCTATAGGACTGATGCCGTTGATGTACAATACAATACACTCTGAAGCCTACTGCAAACTACCAATTTTGTCGGCGATTTCTGCTTCTTGGTACATGGGATTGAGTGAATTAGCCTTTCTCACGACGCCATTTTTGGGGTACTATCTGAGATTATAATCAATAAATTTAGGTTTTATATTGTCATTGTTCCAAATAAAACATCCATAGTTTAATTTACAGTTCAATTCTTGAACAACGGTTTTCATACAGCTTAGATTTTTCTGATTTTGACATATTGCTTTCACGAAAAGTACCTCAAAAATGGCGTCGTGAGAAAGGCTAATGCGCCACATTAGCCATGGAAATACGTGTACTAGTCACGTGTTAAATTTGTAAATATTGCGGACAATATGGTAGCAAATAAGCATTGCTCGTGGGGAACGTGTAAAAATGATTCCAGATATCCCCAACTCTGGACAAGAAATAAAAAAGGTGATCCTGTATATTTTTTGCGCTTTCCCACTCCAAAAAGATCGCCTGAAAAACGAAAACGGTGGATAAAAGCGCATCATAGGGGTGACAATTTTCGATGCAGCAAGGATAGGTACATATGTAGTCTTCACTTCGTAAATGAAAATAGACCAACCGAAGAGAATCCTGATCCAATATCCGCAATAGCTAGTCAGGAAAAGGTAACACAGATAGGATCCATTTTATGGGTATTGGTGAATATTCATTGTATGCTTGTTGGTATGGTATTAAAATATAGGTAATAATATTCGCGACAAAAACATGTAAACCTACGTCAATCAAGGTTGATTTCCTTAACGATTTAACGTAGCCGTCTTCAAAAAATCGATAATCGTCAAACGATTTGTAGGTCGCAAGCCCTTCCTTATCATAATCGCACGAATGGTAAATTA
Source organism: Phenganax marumi (assembly GCA_025400095.1). Classification (NCBI taxonomy): domain Eukaryota; kingdom Metazoa; phylum Cnidaria; class Anthozoa; order Malacalcyonacea; family Clavulariidae; genus Phenganax; species Phenganax marumi. Next base: position 1,751 of record JAODVM010379976.1, read on the forward strand.
GGTGATTAAAAATATCATATAAACCGCATGGCGGCGAGTCAATAAAATCGTTTTGTGTATTGATCTTGAACAGATCCTCGATTTGCATATCATGAAAGATTAGACGTTGCCGCACATTTTTCTCATTTTTGGGATCAATGTTGGGATCAAGAGGCAGCATCATCTTTTCCACACATACTGCAATATTTACCAACGCAGGTTTTAAGTATCCATTTACGCTAACTCCCCTTCTTTTAAGGAAATCTTTGATTGAACTAACATTCATCGAGTTAAACCTCTTAATAAGGTCTTCCGACATATTTTCCATGGTGTAGATATAAAAAAACGCATAAGAAACGAACGATGTTTCACATTCTTTAGTGATAGAACTTTCCTCTATAGTTTTACATGCGTTACTTATATACAGCTATAGTTAACTCAATGTCCGCAATATTTACAAATTTGTCACGTGACTACTACACGTGTTTCCAGGGCTAATGTGGCGAATTAGTTGAAACTTACTTCTCACACACCACTTGGAGCTGCTGCAGCCATACGCCGCAACAACAAAATGTGCGAACGCACGTAGTCCCATACTAACTAGGAGACTCGCTTGTCACCGTCAGGGGGGGGGACAAGCTGGAGCCATCAAAGCAATACGCACTGTGCCATAACAGCACATAAACGGAAGCAAAACGCAACTGAGGAAGAGATACACAGCATCTACTGGCTAGGTGACAGCAGACAAAATAAACACTCAGATACCACAATTAAAGCCGAAGCCATAACAGCCGGCCAAAACTTTTTTTTCTTTCCCCAACACGTGCAAACCCTGTCAGAAAACCTGTCCAGGGGACAGTGCATAAGCCATAACAGCTGCACTGCTAAATACATAATTAGCGATCAGCAAGGGAACTACCCAATGCTTGAACAGTTTGAACAAAATCCAGCCTCAAGGCCTTGATTTCAAAAGCTGGCTCACCACTGGTAAAAATGTTACTGGAAGCTGACCCCGGGAGAAAGATACCTGGATAAGTGGGGATATCGCAGCAGTCTTGGACAAAAGAACTCCACAAGCCCTGTCTACTTATTAGCAATGGCCACCATGGGGCAGATGGCCAGATGTTCCTCTTGCATGACTATCTCGCATACGAAGGACGCGAGGCATGAAGTAGGGCAGGGAAAAAGCCAATTTTTTTCGTTGGCCCACAATACAGTGAAAGCATCTGTTACCGCGCATCCTGGATTTGTGTACCAGCTAGAGTAACGGGCCAACTGGGCTGTCCTCATGCTAGCGAAGCGGTCAAATGTGTGAGGGCCCCGGGCAAGGTCCAATGTCTGGAAGCAAGCAGGGTCCAGCATATAGTCATCGGGGTCATCCAAATGGGACGACTCGTCAGCCAGTACGTTGTCCTCTCGACAAACCCACTCCACTGTCAGTCGAATATTGCTGGCACAACTTGTAAGTCAGTACAGCCTTCTCATGTAACTCAGGACTCCTGGACCCGACAGACAATATTTGTTTTGTTCCTAGGTTGTCAGTTCTGTGCAGAACCTCCTTGCCCGAGAGCTGTGGGGCCAAGGATTCCAACACCAGTCTCACAGCACGAAGGTCATGGAACGTAGAACTCTTTTTGCGTTCGTCCGCAGACCAACTGCCCACGACTTTCTGATCCCTTAGTTGCACTGCGTAACCCCCCCCCCCCAAGCAACGTCGCTTGTGCCTGAGTATGTCAGAACCTCTATCTTAGGATGGGTATACCAAACCGGCTGTCCCCTGTTTGGGAAATTCCTGAACCAAAACAAAATTTCTTTTCGAGCTTCTTCCGGCAGTAAAACTCTCCTGTCCCAGCTGGCTTGTTGTTCCATAGCCCTATGAAGCTCCCTTGTCCAGAGTCGCACGACTGGGCCAAGGGCAAGTCCCAAAGAAATCAATGACCCTGTCAACCTTGCAATGTGGCGTGCCGATACAACAAACTTGTTGTCCAAAACGTTTTGAAGTAGTTCCTTGAATGCCAAAACACGCCTTTCTGGGACAATAAACAGACCAGCAGCTAAGTCCAACAGAAATCCGAGAAGTTCACCCCTTTGAGTAGGTTCCCACTGACTCTTTTCCATGTTAACGACGAAGCCGCTGGAAGCTATGTATTGTTTCACTATAATTGCTGTTATCCGAGCAGCCTCAAGTTCTGGCTCTGCCCCTACACCATCATCCAAGTAAGGGAAAATTCTGATACGTTGCTTCCTCCAATGTGAAACCAGAGTCTTTTGGATTTTTGTAAACACGAATGGGGCAGAGACCAAGCCAAATGGAAGAGCACCGAACTTAAAGTATTTTCGCTGACCATTGACCTCCCAAGAACAGCCCAAAAACTTTGTATGCTCAGGGTAGATTTCCACATGGTGGTAGCCAGTGGTGTAATCAAATTTAAAAAACCAAAAACCTTTTTCAAACAGGTCACAAGCCGTACATATGTCCTCGTCCTTCAACTTCGGAACTCATAAGTGTTGGTTCACAAACCGCAAGTCCAAAATTAGGCGGAGTTTTCCAGAAGAGTTCTTCACTACGCTGAGAGGACTACAAACAGCTAATGCTGACTTGTCGACTTCTACTAATGCGCCAGACTGTAAAAGCTTGCGAATTTCATCCGAAACAAATTCAGCATTAGAAAAACAGTAGCATGGTTCCGGAACCACCTATATTCCGGCGTGTCGATAAATGGTAAACAATAACCCAATGAAATAATGTCAATAATCCATTTACTGGCCCCAATGTCGTGCCAAAACTTAATGTTGTGTCGTAGGCGCCCCTTAACCACAATAGGGGCTGCCTTCTGACTATTATCTAGGTAGGATGGACCTTCGAAAAACTCGGGCTCATCAATAAAATCACTGGATGGTGTTTTGGCTGCCAGACCCAGCAGTGTTGATAATAAATTGGGAATTAGCTGCCCTACACTCTCGCGCGATGTGTCCTGGTCTTTCGCAGCGAAAACATCTCATAATAGCATTTTGTACTGGTTTAGCACCAAGGTTATCCAACTTCGGAGGATGTGGTGTCGCATTCCCAAAACCAGGGCCCTGCCTAGGGTAAGTGAACATGGGCTTTCTAACTTTTGCGCAGGAGATGGAAACCTTTTTGTTATGCAACGCCTTACTTTCATTTATTACGTTCCTCATCTTCTTCTAATCCTCAGAGTCGCTTGCAAGGAGCTCTGCGGTATAGCAATTTACGATGCCCAACCGTATTTCTATGCGAAAAGAATATGTCTGTTTCTCTCGGCTAGCAGTTTCTTACCTTTGTTCAGCTCCTGGGTTATCTCTGCATGTTGTTGTATGATAACGTGCGGTCGATGTGCTCAGCAACAGACTGATTAACCTGATACTGCTTCTTGTTGCCTTCAAAATGAAATTCGTGCTCCGCACCTTTAGGTTTGACTGGATCCGACTGTGCTCTAGCGCCAGTCTCGCCTCTAAGTCCGCTTTTAGACATCTCAGATCGCTAGTGTTCTGCTTCTGTTGCTCTAACAATACCTTAGCCCATGCGGGCGGCTCATCGAGGCGGGAAACTGAGTGATCATGATTCCTATGGCTTTGATGACTCCTGCGGGACCTGCTTCTGCTACTCAAACGTGATTGACTACGTCTTCTCTTGCTAGATCTCCCTCGGTCGTGTCTCTCTCGAACACGGCTTCAGCGAGAACTACGCTCGTCCTGTCATTTTACTAGACTTTCTTCGCAATCTGAAAACTGATTGTCAGTTGCGAGACGTTGATCTCTAGATGGAGAGCTCTTGCTACCGCGTTTGTTCATTCTCGTCGGCATTGTCTTCATTTACAACAGAATGCGGGCTTTTGTTGAATGCCTCAAGTTGCTTCAACGCATGAGAAGATGAACTAGCGTGTCCTTTGGACTTTCCCATTGAGGAAACACTAGCTTCTACACCAAAAATTGCATAAAATGCGGCCAAAATGTTTTCTTCATCAAGCAATGGCGAACGCAACAACAAAATGTGCTCACTTGCTTGCACCACTCGCTTAAACAGGCCCCAGGGGTGTGTGAGAAAACATTTCCACCTTTTTCGTCCACTCAATCGGTGGAATTACTCGGGTCTTCGCTGGAGCCTTTTTTATAAATAAGAATGGTCGTAGATTGTTTCCAATATTTCAGAACTTTTTTTTTCTATGAGGCATTGATTGAAAAAAGTGATAGAACTTTGCAATCCGGATCTACCAGCTTTAGGTGTCTGTATTCAACTTTATCTTTCCCAGGGGCAGAGTTAAACATCATCTTAAGCTTAAGCTGACATATTTCTGACATTTCAGACATAATATTTTGGTCAGGTTGAGCAGATGGAACATGATTGGTTAATGACTCTAAAAGAGCATCGGCATCAACATCAACATGACGTTCAGGAAAAGATGATTGAACTAATCCTGTGCTTGTTGATTAGAGTCTGTATAAGAGGTGTTATCTTCTTTCACAATCTGCCAAGCTGCATGTTTTTTTGGAAAGTCTATACAGAGTTTGTAATCTACGTGCTTCGATAGGATTGTGTTTAATTTTCTTATGGTTGGGCTTAGCCATCTGATTATTTGGTGTATTCCTTGGATTACGTACTGGAACTCATCGGCGATTAAAGGAAGAAGAAAGTGATTTCCCTTTCTCAACAACTTCAACAGTAAAAAGGTCACATTTATAGCAGAAATCTTCAAAGGATGTTGAAGATGAAAAACGACTTGACCATTCTTGAACAAAACCCAACGAACTATCGGCATCTGGATCAGGATTAAAGGGAATGTCATTGTAGTTTGAGGGTAAAGTCTCATCAATATTTGGCTGATGGTTTGCCTGATTAGACATGTTGGTGGCAATATGAACTGCAGTACGGCTAGTTGAGGATCTTTCAATGTAATCATCATAATCATCATCCTGACGGAAATCTACTGGGAGATCAGTTAAGGTAGGTAATGGAATGGGATTTGATGGACGAGGATAGGTAGAGGAAACAACTGAAGGGGAAGAGGTATGAGTATTGGAAGGTGTGGTAAACGGAGGGGTGGTAGGACAAACAGTTGAGGGAGTATAGGTGAAGGTAACAGTCGGTGAACTAGGAGGAGGAATTGTGGGGGTGAGAGGGCTAACAGCTGAAGGGAAGAAAAATGAGTGCAGGTGGGTGGGCTAGAGGGAGGGATGGTCGGGTGAACAACTGATGGTTGACTATGAAACACCAAGAGGGAAGTGGAAGTTGGCCCGAGTAGAAGAAGTGTATCCTGGGAAAGATGTCGTGGTAAGAAATGTATTGATCAGAACCCAGCATGGTCATTACAAGAGGTCGGTGCAATGTTTATGTGTTTTAATAGAAGCCAGCTAAACGAGTATGCACAAGCGGTGGCCCAGAGGGTTGGTTTGAACAGCAAGCACTTCGTATTTAGAGTTTTTTTCCTAATTTAGTTAATATAATTATAATTTAGTTATTAAGTTTGGTTAGAATATTTTACTGGGATTTAAGATATTGTAATTGAGTGGCACTAATCAGTAGTGAGTTAGGTGTTGTATGAGAGACACGCAAAGTAATCGAGAAGTAAAGTTAGAATCAGCAAGTCGTATAGAGATCCACCCTTCAGGTACTGAAATTTAATTGTTTATACTTAATTTATAGCGTCGGCAGCATTTGTGATTAGTTTGATTTCTTAAACTTTATAATAGGGTCAGAATATATCTTTATATCTTTACTTATACAATTATACTTAATTTTGTGTAGAATGTTATTCAATAAATATTAAGGAAATCTCTGTTCGACGTATGTGAATCAGCCAGTGCCAAACACACAGTATATACCCACTGTAAACAAAACATGACTGTTCAACAGAGTTCTCTTGACTGTTCAACAGAGTTCTCTAAACTTTGTCATATAAGTTTAAAGGTCATCAGAAAGAAAAAGCTTCAAAATCCTGGTGCAAAAGAGCATGATGCATGTCTTAAGGAGGTCATCATTGCCTTGTTAAAATCTTCAACATTGTCACGTTTTATGGGAAGAAGGATTTTATTGAAGCATGAATTAGCATCAGGTAGACATTTGTCTGGGGTCAAGAACTCAACAGATATTTTCCTGTTCATACCAGCTGGTGGAACACAAAGAAGCGTGGTAGAATATTTCAGCAATAGATTTAATACTGGAACATCTCCATTCAATGCTGGGATGTTTTCTGAAAGAAGACAAAAATAAGTGCATAATTAGTGGTGCAATTTTCCATGCACACTAACAAGTTGCAGCACCTCATGATAATATCACTTCATCTTGCAAGAGATTATTTAATATACAGTACAGTAGCTTTATGTCACCCATATAGCTATCATGCACATTACTTAGTTTGTTTGCTGTTACAGAGAAGTATCAATACTCCAAAATTCTAAATCCTTCTGTTGTTAAAAGTAATCTTAATTGATTACTTGAGGGATGTAATAATAAAATGCACAATTCACCTGTACAATTTTCATGCCCCTTTATGAACTCAGTAAAAATTGTGTATGCTTTGGCCTCAATTTTATTTGGGTGTATGGGGGGTTCAACAACGTTTATGAATGTATCTGCATCCAACTGTGCTTGTTTGTCAGCTACAAACATAGTTTCCCACAAAGCAGGGTTCTCATTTATCATCTCGATAAGCCCAAAATAATTGAGTCCTTCCCTGAAATTCTGCAGTAATTGTATCCTCTTACCCACAAGTTCTTCTACCAACATATATGTGAGGAAGTCGCTTTTTGATTTTAAGTTTAACATTTTACCATCTGGCCAGCCTGATTGGTCTGTAATAGTGCTATACTCAGGGACATCACAGAGGCTGGTGAGCTCATCCTCAGTTTTGGCACATTCAAACTGTAAAATGAACAACAAGATGTGTATGGTAAGAAGCTTACGCTGCCAATCAGTAGCCAATGGGAAAGTGATTGGCAGCGTATATAGCTCCATGCTTCAAAATTCAGCCTTGGTTTATATTTGGTTATTTTGTTGTTCTAATGAGTGCAAATGAATGGTAATGAGTGGTGATGGGCCAGAAACCAAGGTTAAAATTTGAGTAACAACATACTAACCAGCTCTCTCTTTACCACTTATTCACTATCTAATGACTTACCTCCTTCAAAAATTTCGAAAGGGTGTTTATCTGTGGAGTTTCTGGTAGGTCTTCAAATACAACATAGGCTGCTGCATGTTCTTTTTCACCATGAGCTAAGAACTGGTACACATATGGGGCTAGGTAATGCATCCCAGGACCATTTTGCAGCAATGAATGAGCAACTATAATCTCAGCCACTTTGATCAGGTAAACATTTTCCCAGCTATATATTGGATGACGTCTATCTTCTTTGCCCTCAAATAAGATTAAATTAACTTCCCTTATAAGGTCGGAAAAGAACTCCAGTCGAAGTGCGCCAGCATCAACTGCACTCTAAAAGCCTTCAAACATCACATTCAATTTTCTACCAAGGTGATCTTTTGGCATGCTTTTGTAAAAAACTAGTGCTGTTTTCCACAACTTTGATCTGTCAACATCAATTATTTTGGTTCTTTCAGTGTAACAGATTTTTTATATCTTTTCAAAGCATTTTTTATGGTAGATTCTGATTGCATCGTTTGGATAGATTCTGTAAGAAATTAATACATTCATTTCTAGATGTTTTGAGCTATGATACAATCGGGCAAAATATTACAACTGAGCCCTTATGTCCTGCAGTGAGGTTATAAATGCTGAAACACATTTCACCTGGCACTTCACCATAACTGTCATTTTGAAATAAGACTTCATCTACAGCCTCTTTCATTTTAAAATTGCTATCTTCTAAAGCACATAGTAGTTTACTTTCATCTGTGTCAGGGAACATGTCTTGTAATGTCTGAAGGCTATCTAGAAAATGTCATGAATGCGGAAGAAGGATAGTATCAGAATGTCAGAGCATAAGAAACGTCCTACAATTGAATAGAAACCAAATGTAATTAATATGCAAAGTTATTACAGATTACAATTTTACATTAGCTTAATCAAGATAATAAATTCTATCAATAGTATTTTGCTGTATACAAAGATGGTACACAGAATTGGGATTATACAGTATTAATATACACATTTATATTTGCTAACCCTTTTTTTGATGTATAATCCTAGAGCATGATAAAAGATGATGATGATGAAATAATAGTGAAGACTTACTAATATTCATACTTTTGCCATTTTCTGCAACGGTATCAGTTATAACTGGTGAACTGTTAGTCTGGTTCAAGTCTACTTGTTTAGCTAACTTCACAGATGTTTCTCTTGTAGTTGCACATGATGGGCTATGATCAGGTTCAGCATCAGAATCTTCAATCATGATACTCATTTTCTGATCAGAAGCCATACTGGATGTAGATGGCCCACCTGGGCAAATGTTTTCATGTAGGCTCCACTCAGTCACCAATACATGGTCTCCACAATTCCGGGTTGACTACATCACGGGCGTTCGTTGAGGGTGCCCGTAATACGCTTGACATGCGGTCGTTGCTAAAACTTCGGAAACACTTTGCACCGTCTTCGCTTTCGGAAATCCGAGCGTATGCTTAATATTTTGAAAATTTTCTGAAGTCTTGAGACTTGAGGGACGACTTATAGCGAGGGGAATTATTTGAACTAGTTTGTGCCAATATCATTTACTTATCGTGAAGACAAAGGTAAGAATTATTCGTTTTGCGTAATATTCCAAACTTGCTATTTAAATTTTTATACTGAATGGGGAAAGGAACCTTCAACTATTTGTGAAACAACAATAGCATCCATCTCTGCTATGGGGAGTAGAAGATGTCTTTTAGTGCCTCTCCATAATCAAGCTTCAGACAGCTTGCATGAAAATATTGCCCAGAAGCATCACAGCCAATCCAGTCATCTCCTTCGCTCTCCTTGCAAATTTTGCAACAGGCATCATCTCGTCTATGACAGAATTAGATACTACTTAGTGATATATGTATATGTATATGAATATGTATATGTATATGTATATGTATATGTATCTCTCTCTCTCTCTCT
>JAODVM010380085.1:0-10788 GCA_025400095.1 Phenganax marumi
ATAATAATAATAATAATAATAATAATAATAATAATAATAATAATAATAATAATAATAATAATAATAATAATATAATAATAATAATAATAATAATAATAATAATAATAATAATAATATAAGAATAAGAATAATAATAATAATAATATTGGCACTTTAATCCAAAAAGATGATGTTTTTGCATAAAAACACGAAGCTTTTGCATAAAATACACTACAGTTCTTTTAATGGTATCTAAAGGCTCGTTCACACGCGCGATGTTTTTTGCTGCGATTTTTCTCCTCCTAAGGGCCAGACACACCGGACGCGATTCGGCAAAGCGACGCGATTTTTCAAATATTGAAAGTGAATAAATCGATCCATGGAAGAAAATTTTAAAATACATCTAGACTAAAGAACCAAAAATATTATATCGCCTTTGAATATCTCAAGAATTTCAAATAGAAGCAAAGTTACCAGTCACTGAATGTCGAAAAATCGCGTCGCGTTGCCAAATGGCGTTCGGTGTGTCTGTGCCTTTAGCGTATGCGATCGAGTAGGTAGACCGGCGACAGCATTAGCAAAAATTGTTGAACCAAGTATGTTGGCTTGTGTTCACTCTATCACATTTTTCAACACGAGAAAAAATCGTATCAGTGCACATGGGCCTTAATGGAATGCCAATTCCTGACCAGACCTTAACGTTTAAGTATAGAAAAGCTACAGCAATATTGTTAGCAGTCCCATTATTAATTATATATATGCGTAGACAGTTCAACTCACAAACCTCCTTCGTAGAGATCCTTCAGTTGTTTAACATCTTCTTCGTTCTCATGCTCCTCCATGACAAACTCGGTGAAAAAGACGATCGCAATATCTATAGTCGGTGTTTCAGGCAATCTACGGTACAACAAATACGCGCGACACGTAAACGAGCTGTTGAGATGACTTAAAATACGAGCTATTTTTCCATGAGTAGATAAAAGATAACTATAGAAAGAGAATCCATGAATCTCCACGTGAACAACGTCTTCCGTTCTGTTTTCCACGATATCATTAGTTACCAGTTCCCAAATAGTGCGTAAGTAATCCGGGTTGTAGGAGCCGTAAAGGATGAAAAGTTCAGAACTGGGATCGGTTCGGTGGAATTTGATTCGAAGATCAGCCGGTTTTAAAAACTTTAAGCCGTCTGGGAGAAATTCGACGACGCCCGGTGCAGAGTTCACTAGACCTAGGTGGAGTAGCGATTTGAAAGCGGAATTCTGATCGTCTCTTATCAAAGTTATTTCAGTTTCCTCTGCCAAACATCCGGGACCAATGGTGAGAATGATGTCATCGATTTCAATCACTCCTCCTTCCGTGGGAATCGTCTTCTTCGCCAGGACTGGTTCAGTTGGAGGGTCTGTACAGAGGGTATCAAGATAAACATCAAATTGCACGAACGGGTTAATCTGAATTTTATTGAGAGTCCAGATAATCTCTTGTTTTTGGGAACATAAGTGCGCATTTTCAAAGCAATTTCCCATTACAATTTTCTATAGCTTCTAACATGCAAACACTTTACAAGATAAACTATGTGCGTTCCTTTTGAAAATCGTCCAGTATAAACACGAAACGATAACAGTCGCACGCAGTAACCACACCGAGATATCAACGCTAGTTTTTAGAGACTGAAAAATTTGCAACGAACTAAATGACAACAAAACAGAACGATCAATTCTGGGGCAACCAGTATTTATATCAGGGGCACAAGACGTTCAATTTGTCTGGACATTAAAGTCGTCTTCGTACACACAGCCCAACAATGGGTGCAGCTTGTATCCGAAATCAATCCAATGTTTTTTCATTACTCTGAATCACAGAAAAAGATTGCGCGAATTCCGTGATGTAGGTTGCTTCAGTCTGTGTTTGAAATAAAGTGCTCATTGTAAATGATAAGGGGGCCGCTAGCTAAAAAGTTCATGATTACAGTGTGGTAAGATTAGCCGGCAATATTTTTAGACCAAGTTATGATTTCATAGATAGCAGGCATGTAGCTAGAATGTAAGATTTGGGAGAGGGAAACAGCACAGTTTTGGGGGGACAGTTATCCACGTGATTTGAAAGCGCTAAAACTAATACAAAATATAACTCGACACTCAAATTCATTTTTTCATCAATATTTCTGCATGGTTAGCGGAAAATTTTAATAAACTATTGCAAAAGAAATATAAACCATCATTTACCTTACGAAAAAGGGCGTCAGAAATATCAGATTTGACGCCCATGATTAACGTTTCTAGCATGGTTTCTAGTTTTTCTACCCAGTGTCGACTTCATGTTGTGAAATTTAGGGGACTTAGTACAACGCTACAAATACAGGTCAGAATGGTCAGCGACTATTTCCCATACAATATTAAATCAATATGTATTTTGAGGAATTTCGGCTTATTTGAACGATATTTTAAACCACTACAGATTGGGGCGGAGAATAAACTTGGAGCGGGGGGGCGATTGTACCCCCTCGCACCCCCGTAGCTACGTGCCTGATAGATAGGGTGGGAAGAAAATTAAGGGTAATTTAACTAAACCCGCATTCCAAAGCTATTTCTTCCTAGACTATGTAACAAAACATAGCTTTTCCCACAAATCAGGGACATTACGGTCTGAACTATCAATTAATGGATGCGTTTTAAATAATGTTTTATTCCATAAATGTAGCACCCACGCGTATAACTTCTTGTTGCGGGCCAGTCTTAAGCACAGCCCGGAAAACTGAATTTTCAACATAAGTCAAAATGCATCCATTAATTTTCAAAAAAATCATAGCATGAGCATTTGCTGAAAATTTCAGTATGATACCTCGAAAAGTCTTTGCGTTATAAGCATTTAAGCACTCGCAATTAGATAAATTCATTTTCAAGAAAATACAAGTTAAACTTTAATAAATGTTGAAGAACATCCTTCCTGGTGTTTTACTGTAAATAGCTGACACCATTCCCATTTGACGCAGTGGCATGTAAATGTGCATTTCAGACAAGTCAAAAAGTTGACTGTTATATATCATCTGATATCATCGTCATCAGATGATAATTCCATGTGCGCGTCGTTGAGATCGCGTCGCTGAGCAACTATCGAAAGCCGCAACATGATGTAAAGGCGACATTCAACTTACTTTTACAGAGATTTTCGATCGTGAGTTTATTAGATTCTCCATCTGCTATATCCCTGGAATAGAAGCCAATAGGCCCCTGACAGGGAGCCTTGGGGAATGTAACGCTACTTTCAATGCTCTCAGATGATGAACCGTTCATATATGAGCGGTATGTTGGACCACTTGCACGAGAAGACATAGCAGGTGGAGGTGGCGGCGCCTAAAAGACGAAACAAGCCCCACGATAATTTGTAAATTCGTTACAACGACAATCCACGAAGAAAACTGAATACGTTTAAATTGTATCCCTTGAAATTGTGATACATAATTCATAATTCTAAACATAATTTTTGACAGCCAGTGTGAACGTCTTAATTTTAAAGCGAGCATTTGGGTCTTTTCCATTGAATGTCTGTATTAGAGACCGGGATTCGACATAAGCTGGCACTTCAGCCTAACACCTTAACATCTCTTTAGTCACTTTTTTAAAACTGGGCTATATATATTTTACATGAAAAGTGTACACGATAGAAATTCAGCTATAATTGAAAAATGTATGCGTGAAATGTATCATGGGAACGTACCATCTTTGTTTGTATATCATACTTTATACTTTATACTTTATTGCCCCTCTCTCAAGTTACCGTGAGGCTCTAGCGATTACGGGTATTACCTCAGTGTATGACCAGGGCGACGGAGGACGTAAACTTCTTGGGAAATCTGCCGAAGCCTCAAAGCCCACGGGTATTCCACAAACTTCTGGCGGCGTTAGAGGATATTTAGGCTATTGGTAGGAACAAATTCAGCAGAGTGTTGGTAAATTAAGAACTTTTGCTATAGTAAATATGAAATTTGGTTTTGAACACTATGTACACGAAACTACCAATGTTAAACATCTTCAGGCAGTAACAAAATTGAGACCATCTGCTCACAAACTATATCAGTTGAATCTGGCCGTTGTAACGCTAACACCTTAAAATCTCTTTAGTCACTGTTTAAAACTGGGCTATCTTAATTTTACATGAAAAGTGCACAAGATAGAAATTCAGCTACAGTTGAAAAATGTATGCGTGAAATGTATCATGGGAACGTAGGTACCATCTTTGTTTGTATATCATACTTTATACTTTATACTGTATACTTTATACATTATTACCCCTCTATCAAGTTACAGTGAGGCTCTAGCGATTACGGGTATTACCTTACTGCCTAACCCAAGCGAATAATCCAAGCGAATAAGTCTTCGACGATCTTCGGAAACCTCAAATCCCTCGGGTATTTCAGAAAATGCTCTCGCCGTTAGACGACATTTATCCTGTTGGGAGGAACATATTCAGCAGAGTGTTGGTAAATTAAGAACTTTTGCTATGGTAAATATGAAATTTGGTTTTGAGGACTATTTGCACGAAACTACCAATGTTAAAGATCTTCAGGCAGGAAAAAATTGAGACCATCTGCTCACAAACTATATCAGTTGAATCTGGCCGTTATAGCTAATAAAATTCCGCACGAAGACCGAAAATGTATTTTATGTAACAGTAACGACGTATACGTGACGAATAGCACTACTTAATGAGCTGCTTGAATGATAAATTTACACAGCTCAGATATAATTTTACAATTACCAAATAAGGTCCTTCAGGTGAAGCATAGACGGACAAGATCAAACGGTGAAAATACTATAATTTTTCATAAAGAACTGAACGGTTCAAACAAAGTCCGCTCTTTTATGCTATCGATAAGGATAACATTATGGTATCGAAGAAGTTGAGAACTTTTAGAGAGTGAAACAAGCAACAATTCTATCTCACTTTACAAATACATTATTAAAATTTTAACACTTTTACAGATGCATGGTAACTGTATTTTAGTCTAATTGCAAAAAATTTTATTTTCTTTTTTCCTTTTTAGTATATCAAATAATTACTAACAGTGTTGTAAACTACACTATATTTTAGCTTGTCGGTGTAAGTAATAAACCATTACCTCTAACCATTACCTGTATTACCTGATTAACACCAGGGGCCAGTTGCGCAAAGGTGGATTAGCAGTTAACCTATAGGTTCATTTTAACCCACCGTTTTTTTACATCCCCATGTTGAAGCACTATTTATTTTTTGCAACTTTGAGGGATTAAACTACCCATTAAGGAAAACATTTTGAGCAAAAACTTTTCAAAACTTTATCTTGAACGAGTTTCAAATTATGTTTAAAGTATTACATCAACCAAAGGTTAAGTTAACCCAGCTTTGAACAACTGGCCCCTGGTAAATATTTCGATATAGTCTAAATATTCACGATAAATCGATGGTGATAATAGTAGCAAAATCTTTTCATGTTACACTCGAATTATATGGTAGCTTAGCCCTTTAGATATGTGCAACTATATCATAAACGCTGATTTAATTGTTAATTGTTCAATTGTTTAAAGGTAATTGTTAATTGTTAATTGCTCAATTGTTAATTGTTCAATTGTTTCATTGTTAATTGTTAATTGTTAATTGCTCAATTGTTAATTGTTCAATTGTTCAATTGTTAATCGTTAGAAGTTCAAATGTACGTGTAATGGTGTTTTTGTGAATAAAAATTATTATATTATTGCATGGTGTTCACGACTGCATACACATCTGTAGGGTAGACAATACTCAAGACATTTAAAGAAGAATTGCAATATATCGTCTTATGTAAAAACTTCATGTTCAGGATTCATTACATGGTCTATATCAAGGTCAGGGATCCTACATATTTACAATATTTGAACGATAAAAAAATTTCAATATATTTTTTAACGCAAAAGCTTGTCTTCACGAATCGACCAAGTATCAAAGTCAGGGATCGTACTGTACGAGTACATTTGAATCATACAAGAATTCGTTTTTTTATTTATGCAGACGTTGGTAGTCTACAAATTGAGACCAAAATACATTACAAGTTCTCGTTAAATGACTGTAATAAATATGTACAATTTCTGATCTTTATATATAAGCACTTTGAATGTGATTGCTATTTTTACTTTGATTCACACATGAGTTTATTTTTATAAGAAAACTGTCACATAAATACAATTTCGTGCTTCGCAGGCAAAGTTGGTAATGAGTACCATTATTCAATGAGCTGCCCCAATGATAAATTTAAACAGCTCAGATATAATTTTCGGGAGGAGTCAAACGATGTAAATAAAATTTTTCAACAGTTTAACACCACGGAAATATTTCGATATGTACCAAATATTCATGTCGAATCTACTATGAATATCGAAATATTTTCATGATATGCTCTTTTATATAAAAGTTTATACCATATAATGAAGTTTCTATGAATCAATATACACGCGTAAAAATCATCACGTTGTTGCAATGTTGATAAGAAAAGATGCAACAATGTTGTGCTGCACCCGATTGTTCAAACTTGTTAACAACGTTGTTCATCATTGTTACACCCGATTAAAAATGAACAATATTGTTCAATATTGTTGACAACTGTAAACAGTAGGTGCAGCACAGCATTGCTGCACCCTGTTTTTCCGCAGGCTCATAATTTTTAGCTGTGTACATGTATTCATCAGTTACATACTGCAATCCTTACCAGCAGCAGAGGGAATTCGCGTTCACGTCGGCGTTGTTTTCTTTTCTTCCAAAACCGAACAAGACAGATTCCAGTAATTAAAAGGAACAGCGATGCACCAACAGCAACGCCAACGATCAGAAACAACTTTGACGATGTGTCTCCGGCCACCTTTCCTAAAACACAAATTCAAGCAAAAATGGTTAAACAATTTTCTAGTAAATCATAACCTGTATATACTTTTTCTGTAAGGGATGGATGTCGATTTCGTGGTTTGGTAGATACGATGCGCGATAAAACTGCTTGGGTAAATGCGGGGCTATATGGGTAAACACGGGTATAGTGGGATATATGGGTAGATATGGTTATAGGGGGATATAGATGTAGATAGATAAATGGTTTACACATTGTGATTTGTCAGTATAAACTGAATTAGGTAACTATTTACAATGTTTTTCTAATGTACACAGTATGGATATTTCCTAATGTTTATTTCTACGACAATTAATTATTATTCTCTTTATCCGTTTATCCTAACCCATCCTATCAACTTTCCCTTGTAAGTGGAACCCGGAGTTCCCGGACACAATCTACAATTTTCGGGAGAGCAAGCGACGAACTCTTTTTATATGAGAGAGTCAAGTCCGCGCAGAGAAACGAAACGACCACCTCAATGCATTTGGTGAAAGACGCTTGTCCTGACAAAATATGGGCATAGTGGGGTATATGAATAAATATGGGTACAGCAGGCGGAATGGGTAAATGCGAGAATAGTGAGCTATATGGATAAATATGGGCACATTAGATTATATGAGTAAATGCGCGTATTGTGGAGGTACAATTTGTCAGTACATATATACCTGTTGTTGTTGGAATCGGCATTGTCGTGGCTGCCCCCGACACACTCGAATTCAAACTCGTTCGTGTCGCTGAAAAAAAAAGAAAATAACTCAGCCTCGTTCAAACGCCGACAGTGAAATGCGAGTTCAACGACGCGACGGTTAAACTAAGGATTTTTCATTCAAAATACACAATCACAGGCACTGAAATACATTTTTGTTGAAATAGCAGTCTTTATTGTAATAAAGAATAAAAATGTCTGATCCATCTGCAACAAACCACACCACGTATGTGTCTATTATTCCATAAATTCCTGAAGATGTAGTAATTAAACGTTCTAAATGATCAGCAATGTTGCATTTGTGCAAACACAATTTTCAAAAAAAATCAAACATTTACGGTCACGTCGTTGAGCAGTGAGTTGGATCCGTGGAATCCAAAGTCCCTGATGAGACCTAGTCCCGACACAAATGGACAATAAACGCTTTAGACTAATTTTTGATTGAGGTAAAAAACGAAGGAAACCAATCACCACAGCTAGAAAGAACATACCAAAAGTTGTAAAATTGCCAAGTTTGGTCGCCAAATGTTGTACAATTTTGTACTACGTGCGAAAATTTGTAATAATTTTTAGCTTCCGCCCGTAATACAAAAATATACAAAATTTGGAAACTTCGCCGGGCTCATATTTTCCGTATTTCACAACATTGACAATTTTACTATAATTTTAGTATGTTCTTTCTAGTTATGGTGATTGATTAATCCTTTATTTTACCTCAATCTAAAATTAGTGTAAAGCGTATATTGTCCATGATTGTTGCCAACGCATACACAAACTACTTTAACGTTACCTTTAAATATATCTGTTGTTGACAAAACAATGTTTTCTTCTGGGGAAACAGTTTTAGATGATTTCAAACTCATTGTTCGGGCAAGTTTGGGGGTCAATCGTGCATTTGCCGACTTCTTCGAGGATTTTGGATCGGCAAAAGCTGCAGAGGGTTTTGGAAGAACAGTAGATCCTGAAAAGGAAAAATGCTAATTATCAATATATAAGATATATATACGATATATAAGATAGTTTATTAAACTCTTTGCAGTTTAGAAAAACTGAATTACCGAGTTGACATAATGTATAAAATACAACTACGTTAAAGTTTATAACAGTTAAAAATATCTAAATGTAAGAAAATCTTCTGTTCCGTCTAGTTTTACAAAACTTTTTATCTCTAAGTAGAATAACGTCCTGCTTCGTTTGTCTTAGAGAATAATGTTTGTCAGGAGGATCTTCAGATTGAATGGGTAATAAAAAATCGAGTGGACGTGTCGGACTCTTCATTTTACTCGTGTATCTTTGGCATATAGAAATCCTTCTATTAGAAAGCGAAACGGTATCCAGTTTAGCTAAGTGTAGGGTAAAGCCGGTTACAGACGAGCAAGTTTTTCTATGACAAGTTTTACTTGACAAGTTTTAATCGCCAATTACGCGTGTGTATAGAAACAATATTTTTCAACCACAAGTTTTCCTGTGACTAGCATTTTTGATCGTGTGAACGTGTCAATAAGTTTTCCTCAACAAGTACTGTATGTTCGTAGCCGTGCGTAAACTAACTTCGACAAATATTCTTTAATGACACGTGCAGACGAGCAAAATCTTTACTTTGCCAATTTTTACTGTGACACGTACACTGGTTCAAAATCAAGTATGTTTAATTTTGAGCAAGTGCATTTCTCACAGTAAAAATTGCCAAAGTTGAACGTACACACCGGCAATTCAAACTTGTTAAGTAAAACTTGTCACAGAGAAACTTGCTCGTCTGTAACCGGCTTAAGTATAAATATAGAAAACAATACAAAACTTTATTACTATTCTGAGAAGCAACTCCATTTTTAAGGCTCCGTTCACACGGGACAGGTTCCCTAAAGTTGCATCATTGAATTCTACCATTTTGCAGTTTCTTCTTGAAACTTTTTAGAAGCGCTAAACTAGGTTGAACTTGATGTCGTGACCATGCGAATCCGGTAGTGTGTCAAGGGGAGCTGAAAGTTCTTTTGACAACATGCTTTAAAAAACGTTTCCTGGCAGTTTTAAACAACCAAATGTCTCAGCCCTTTGTGATGCTCTTAAAGAGCTTAGGGAACCAGTCTACGCTCGTGAGGGCATAAACAGGCAAAGCAAACAAAATCGTTAAATAGCTTTAAAAACTTGAAAAATTACTACAGAATTTGAAACTGAGTCAGACATCGAATTTTCCTTCGATTTTAACTTTTTTAGTGTGTGTTCGTGTCTGTGTTTACACTTATTATCATATTTTAAGTCTTATTTAATTTATAGATTGTTATTTCGAGTTGTTATTGAGAGTAACGTTTCATTCTTCGTTGCGATCGTATTGGCCGTGGGAGCGGAGCGTACATTTTTAAACATACTCTATGCTGTGGCAAATTGACAGCAACAGCGCAGGCAAAATGACTGAAATGGAAGATAGTCTTTCCATTGTGGTCGCTTTGGCCGTACGGACGGAGCGTCCATGTTACAACACGCTCTCTATGGCTGTCAATACTCCACCACAGCGGATGTTCCCCGCATAAAATGATCACTTATTCTAATGATACAACGTACTTGATGTGTTTCTCTGTGCGATCGTCGGCGTGGCTGCACACCAAAGTAAAATGGTGGTCACAAACATGAAGACCAACACGAGTCGAGTAACAAGAAGTTTCATTGCCGAAAGCTTCATCTTGTTTGATTTTTACCTAGAGGAAGAAACGTTAGCATCCGTTATAAATCTACCGTACGAATTAAGTGTAGTCCATATTCCCACAAAGCTTATCACTACATAAAAAGAAGTCTTTCTTTGCAAACTTTTGAAACAAATGGACAGGCAGAACTGCGCACACTAAACAGCCGGTTAAATCTTAACACGCTAACCCAGCTTTAAGCAACCGGCTCCGGGGAAATATTTTGATATACACTAAATGTTCACAATAAATCTATTATGAAAATGAAATATGTTTATAGCATGCTATACATTTATGATAGTTTATTCCCTAAATTAACCAGTTACTCACTTGTACACATATTAAATATATCACAAATGTTGATCTAACTGTTTATTGTTATTGAAGTTCCTGTACACTTGCAACGGCGTTTTTTATGAATAAGTTTATTATTTATATTAATATTTCTCTCGTAACGCGGAAGACGGACAGTTGCCAAGATTGACGAAGATTGGAAAGGAACTTGAGCACCGAGCAAGCATGGCAGGGTTATTACT
>JAODVM010380196.1:0-10788 GCA_025400095.1 Phenganax marumi
AACCATCAGGAGGATTGGCTGATTGAGGGCAGGCTGGAAAACTCGCCCGCCAGGTTTGACTTTCCTGTCACAAAAACAACGCTGACCAGAAGATTGTTCCTCCGATATCCTCCAAGTGGCCAAATCCAAATGTTGAAAGCCCAGCGCTTCGACCTCTTTCGGAAGCCAAAGCGCGGCTTTTGCTGCTCGAGTGCTCGTTGTCGGATTTATGCGTATGTGTATAAGTCTCGGCCCGAGTCCTTACAGGGGTAGACTTAGACGGCGGAAGTCGGGCGGATGGTGGAACCCGTTTTGAATCCTCTGGTTTGGGGGACGCTGCTGCCGGAGCATGAAGGCAGCTGCGTCACTTTGGTTGTGACCATGGATGAGCATGGCAGGTGGATCAATCTCGCCTCGAAGCAGCGAGTTGTTCTGGATCTGACGGCGCATGTGGGTGTTGTGCTTTCTATCCATGCCTGGATTCTCACTAAGGTTACTAAGGCCGGAGTGGCTCATTGTGTTGCCGCTGATCGCTCGAGTCATTTTTGTCTTTCAAGCTTTTCGAAAAGCCCCCGATTTCATGTTGAGCTTTGCTCAGGCTTAGCTGGAACTAGTTTGGGTTCAGTGGCTGCAGGGTTCCATCCCATTTGTGGAGTGGACTTCAAGCAGTTGGCTGTTGATGCCATGACTCGGAACAATCACCCGTCGCCAATTTTGGGTGACATCAGTGACTCGGCCACTTGGCTTGCCATCCAAAATTGCACTCAAGGGCATCTTTGTGGAGCGGTGGCAGGTTTTCCTTGCCAACCTTTTGCATCGATAGGATCCAAACTAGCCTTTCGTGACGCAAGAGCTGCAGTTTTTCTTAGGGTACTTGATGTGACTTGGATTCTGCAGAGTGACTGGGTCTTGCTAGAGTGCACCCCAGCCGCGGGTAAGAATGCGGACATCATTCGTCTCCTCAATGAGTACTGCAAGATTCGTTCCTTTCACTGGACGTCTGTGGTCCTGAAGTTGGAGCAAGCCTGGCCTTGTAGGAGAAAGCGATGGTGGGCTCTCCTCATTCCGATTGATGTTTCGCTTCCGCAGCTTGTTGATCTTCCTTTCATTCAGGCCAACCAATCGATAGCAGGTTTGCTCAAGGTTTGGCCACGTTGGAGTGATCAGGACGAGCATGCCTTAGCTTTGGATGACCAGGAGATTCATCTCTTCAGTGAGCACGGCACGGATGGCAATCTCTTGGATCTCAACCATCATGCACCTACACTGCTACATTCTCTGGGACACCAGGCCAGGAGTTGTTCTTGCGGCTGCAGGGGTCCGCTGTCAGAAGCGCTTCTTGCTTCACAGGGATTGCACGGTGTATTGGTTCGAGCTCAGGATGACCAGCATCGACTACGTCATTTGCACCCCAAAGAGGCCTCTTGGTTGGTCACCATTCCTGGTACCTTTGTGCATAGTGCTGCAGTGAGAGATGATCTCCCCCTCATTGGGCAAGTGGCCGCGCCACTGCAATCAATGTGGATGCTCAGCTTTTTGAGGCAGGTTACTGACGCACCGGATTTCGATCAGCGTGGCATGGTCTCTGATTTTTTGAACTTCCACAACTTGTCACACGCTGAGCGGTGGCCCATTGTTGGCATGTACGAAAAGCGAAGTATCACTGTCAACGTGGATCAGGAGCCAAGCTTTCAGGTTGCCATTGACACGCCCTGCACTGTTGGCCAACTTCGACGTGCTTGCTGCGCCATGGGCATTGATGTTCAGGCATTTTTTGCTTGGGAACAAGATCGCCTCTTAGCAAATGACGCATTGCTTCGGACAGCCAGCATTCACTTTCATCCCCCTCTGGTGGGATGTGGGAAGCAGTTTGATTTAGAGAAGCAAGGCGTTCCTTGTTGTTTCCAAAGACAGGGACTCGATGACCTTACAATGTTGCAGCAAGCCAGGAGATTGATGCAGAAGTCTGGACTTGCTGATACTCAACTCTGGAGCCCGAGGCATATAACCAGTTTGTTGGAGATGTGGCCAGCCACTGCCAGTGACGACATCAAGAAGTACCTCATCCATGAGCAGAACTTTGGTTTCCTTTGGATTGATGGACACTGGATTGTTTTCCACATTTCCGTTGAAGCGGATACCACAGTTGCCCGCTTCTTTGATGGGTTCCAGGCTGAGCTTCCGGCTGATGCTGACATTTTGGCGGCACGCTTTGCAAGAGCTGCAGGTACTCCCAACATCATTGTCAAGGCTGAACACTGTGTGCCTCAAACACATGGTTCTCACTGTGGAGCAGTTGCACTACTCAACCTCGGTGTAATTCTCAATCTCTGGCAACAAGCCGATGAAGCTACAGCTGAGTTGTGGCATCAGATGCTTTTGTCCAAGCAGCAACGGCAAGGGCGGGGCAAAGACGAAGCAGCAATTACCATGCTTGCTGACATCCTTCATTCCAAGGGTGTACCAGCCGATCAGTTACAGTCACGTGCGCAAGCTGCCATTCGCAAGCTCACTTTGCCTGTCGTGGAGAAGGCTTTAGCTGCCAAAGACCCGTGGAAGGCATTAAAGGAGGCAGGGTCTCTCTTGTCCAAGCCGTTTCAATTTGTGCAGTATTCTGAGCTTCAAGCTCACATTCAGAGTCGTGCTGCAACCAAAAGAGGGGCTGATGGAAAGGTCGCCAACCAGAAAAAGCCCAAGAAAATTCCTCCAACCTTGTCTCTTGAGGTTGATGACATGGAACTCATTCCAGGCAGCTTTGTTGATCCAGCTGGAGATGATTGTCCTGTGCTCACCATCCAAGAGCTGGTCAGCGACGCCAAAGGAGTGGCAATCGTGACACAGGAAATGGCTAAGGACCTTCGATCAGACTCCACCAACCTCAGTGTGGACTCCTTGGCGGTAGTGACCATTGGAGAGCTTCCTGCTGATACTTCGGATCGGGTGACAGCTGTTCAATGGCCTGCTGTCTACAAACCCACTTCGGAGCCGATTTTGGTTTCCGGTTCACTAGTACAGCTTGGGGATCTTACAGTTGAACGGAAAAAGCATGAGAGTGCACCAGAGGTTCCACAGCTCGACACTACAGTCCTCAGACTAAGTGTGCACAAAGATATGTGTGATTGGGATTGGGATGAGCTCAAGCAAGGCCCGCTCAAGTTCCTCGTGGCCAGGACTCCTCAGCTTCAATACTGTGATGGCACGGACTGCATGAAGAACTGTTCCAAGTTTCATGCAGCAGTTGACGAAGCTGTCAATACAGTCATTTTGGATGCTTGGTCCTGGAGATGGAGCACCAACGAGGGAAAGCAGGTGAAGATTGCCATTGCGGACATGTTTGGAGTGTACCTCAGGGTTCCTTCATCTGGACTTGATTCTCTCCTCAAGATCAGTGGATGGCATGGCCTTTTCTTTGAGCCCCGCTCCAATGTTTCGCAAGGATCTCATCCTGCTTACAAGGTCGTTTGGCTTCCGAAGAACACCAGTCTTGACGAAGCGCACAAGAAAAAGCGAAACATTGATGTGGTGTTGGGATTGGCTAGGATGGCTTGCAAATTGGGCCTCCGCATCAACGTCAAAGATGAAAGTATGGTCCTCAAGCAGCTTTATCCGGACTCCAAGCAAGTTGCATGCAAAGTTACCCTCACTTTCGAAGTTGGACCACTGCCCTTTGGCATGACCAGGGAGGACATTGTGCTTTTGCTCTTTGCATGGAAATGGTTGGCCAAGCCCATCAGACCTCTTAGATCCACTCAGGTTGGCAAGTATTGGCAAGTAGGTTCAGAGCAACCTCCCCCTGCTCCGATCCTACCCACAGATCAGGGCGAGGTCACAGTTACCTTGAGATCGCAGAATAGCAATGAGACGGAGCAGAAGAAAGTGGTCTTTGCTTCTGCAAAGACGCAGGCTCGCATGAAGGGTGTCCAAAGCAACAAAGCTCTATCCTCCAAAGCTGGTGAAGCTGAAGACAGTTGGGTCTCAGGCGGTGATCCTTGGCAGAATTTCAAACCGACTTCGCACAAGTCTGAGGAAGTGGTCTTCACACAGAACCAGCAACGCCCCTCACAAGAGGCCCGCTCCAGGATGTCCCAGATGCAGCAAGAGATCCACGACCTCAAGAGTCAGCTGGAGAAGACGGGCACAGAGGACGTGCACATGACTTCTAGTTCGCTTGCACAATCCTCTGAGCTGCAAGAACTGCGTGCACAGACCAAGAAGCATGAAAGCTGGTTTGCTGAGCAAAACAACCGAATGACCAGTTTTGAAACCACATTGCAGGCTCAGGGACAGCAGATTTCACAGCTGAATGAGTCTATGCAGTATCAGTCTTCGGCCACTTCGGCGCTACAGCATCAAATGGTTGAAATGCAGACGTCCTTCAAGGATCAGCTTGCCTCCAGCTTTGATGCACAGAATGCCAGGCTTGAAGCATTGTTGGAGAAAAGGTCGCGTACCTCGTGACTATCAGGGCGTGGGAGGTCTGTTCGATCTCCTGCACGCCACCCCTTCTTCTACTTTGTTGTCTTTTCGAGGCTGTTCTTTGGGGCTTGCTCTTGCTTTGCGCCTATTGGCTCGTTGGAAACTTCAGTCATGGGCTCGCTGCAGGAGGATGGAGTGAACTTGTCCTCAACCGCATCTTTTTCTTTCAGTTCTTTGTCGGGTCTGGCTTCCTCTCACTGTAGAGTTGGAGAAGCAGCCAATCCTGGACCTGGGTGTGACATGATTGCCATGGGGTCGACCAATCCTTCTGGTCTTTCCAGGAGGGTGTCCGAGGTGATGCAGTTACCGCCGGGTATTTGGTCCTTCAGCGAGACACAGCTCACTGAACAGGGCTTTCGTTCCTTTGCTTCACAAGCTCGTCATTTAGCCAAAGAACAGGGCCGACAGCTTCGAATACACTCAGGCGCTGCTGCGCCCCCTCGCTTTCTGGGTTCTGCTGCTGGTGCTTGGACGGGTGTGCTTACTATGTCTGACTTCCCTCAGCAACTTGTTCATCCACAATGGAAGGGAGCTGAATTTGAATCAGGCAGATTGCTCATGAACACCGTTCACATTGGTGGCTTGACTCTCACAGGGTCTACTTTGTATGGTCCTGCCAATTCGCCTACATGGAAGCAGCCTTTATCTCTGCTCTCAGAACTCATTGACACGGTCACTGAGGAGATCGTCCTTGGAAGATCTGGATTGCGATATGTTGCAGGGGATTTCAACTGTGATCGCATGCAGCTTCCGCAATTTCATGAGTGGTATCGTAGAGGTTGGCGAGAGCTTCAACAAGTTGCCTATGACCGTTGGCAGCAGCCTTTCCAGCCCACGTGTAAGGCATCAACTCAGCGTGACTTCTTCTGGGCTAGTCCAGAGCTCTTGCAACGACTGCAGCAAGTGGAAGTGTGGCACGATTTGTTCCCGGATCACTCCGTTGTGGTGGGGCACTTTGACCTTGCTCGGAGTTTGGAACCGTTGTACTACTGGCCCATGCCGGTCACTATCCCGTGGGTAAACTGCAGGATTGGTGAGTGGCACGACGCTGTTGCTGAGGTGCATCATGCTCATTCCTGGTCTGGCGACACTACTTCTGCCTTTTCTGCTTGGAGCTCTAAGGTTGAAACTTCCTTGCATGGTTTCTTTGACAAGCAACTTGGGAGTTTTCCTCATGGTGCGGGAGGTCGTGGTGTGCACAATGTTCCTCTTAAGGTTACCCAGATGACACCACGTTCCAAGCCAGCGCGTCCAGGAGAAGAAGGGCTCTCTTCCTCCTTTGTTGGCCTTGCGGTGCACCGTTGGTATCGTCAACTCAGACGTCTTCAGGCACTTGTGCAGTCATTGCGTGCGGGTAGCAACACTGCTGGTGCTACAGTATACAGGGTGCAGCTATGGGCCTCGATTACCAAAGCGGTTGGCTTCAAACCGAATTTTCGCAGTTGGTGGATGCGAAGACACATCCAACTTCAAACATCTCCACTGCTTTTGCCACAATTCCAACCATCGTTGGTAGAAGCTGAAGCCATCTTCCAGGACTTTCGCATGAACTTCAGAAGTTTTGAGCAGTGGCACATCGACAAGAGATCTGCTTTGCTCAAATTAAGGCGAGAAAGCTCTGCTAAGGCACTTTTCAGGGAAATGAGACCAGACCCACATGAACCGCTGGACACACTGCTGCACAAGACTTCTTATGATGTTGACCAGATCCACCCAGCGGCAAATGTTGTCAAACTTGATCCTCCTTTGTCTGCCATGCAGGGCACTTTCTGGCTTGATGACGAGCAGATTGAAGTGGAACAGAGTAAGCAAGTTGATTTCCCAGCCCAACAAGGCTGGGTCACAATTCACTCGGACCGCCTCATTGTGCCTGGTCAAACTGTTGAACAGCACGTGGTGTTGGACACCCCTCAAAAGGTGCAAAATGAGCTCGCTGATCTTTGGGCTGGGAGATGGAATGTCATGGCCTCTCTTCCTGATGGTGCATGGAACCGCATTTTTGCATTTGCCAGGGACTACACTGCTACTTTGCCTTTGCGGTTTGAGAGATTCACTGCTGAACACATTGTTTCCACTCTCAAAAAGGGTAGTGGACTCAAAACCCGTGGACCAGATGCCTGGAGTAGGGATGACTTGCTGGCACTTCCCAATGAGTTCAGGTTAGATCTGGCGAACCTCTTCACTGCAGTTGAATCTGGAGCTGACTGGCCGCAGCAACTTTGTAGGGGACATGTGACATGCATAGCTAAGGTTGCTCAGGCCACTGAGGCTACGCAGTACAGACCCATAACCCTCTTCAGTTTGCTGTATCGAATTTGGGGTAGCTGTAGAGCTCGTGAATTGTTGGCACAGCTTGAACCTTTTGCCAACTTCGACACCTTCGGCTACATCAAGCACCGTTCTTGCGTTGACTTGACTTATGCCATCATGGTTCAGGTGGAAATAGCACTGCTGCAAGGGCTCTCATGCAATGGCGTCATGGTGGACATCATTCGATGCTTCAATCATTTGCCTCGCAAACCGATTTTCCTTTTAGGGCGAAAGATGGGACTTCCCATGCCTATACTTGTGGCCTGGGACAACTTCCTTCGAAACACCCGTCGTTCTTTTCGGGTGCAGGGGATGATAGGGCGAGAAGTCCCGTCTGACAGTGGATTCCCAGAGGGAGACTCAATGAGCTGTTTGGCTATGATTGTAGCGCTCTTCAGCTTTCACAGATACTTTCAAGTCTTTGAACCAACGATATCAGCATACTCGTATGTCGATAACCTTGAGCTGGTTTCTTCTGAAGTAATGCATCTGGTTCGAGGGCACCTCACGCTTCAAGCCTGGACAGAGATGATGACATTGCATTTGGACCAATCCAAAACACTGGCTTGGGCCGCCCAAGCTGCTGATCGTAGACTTCTGCAGCTTGCTGGCTTTGCCATCACTGAGGGGACTAAGGATCTTGGTGCCAGCATGTGCTATGGCTCTCGCCATCGAAACAGAACCCTGCAGCAGAGAATCCTTTCCACCAAGGTCTTTTTTGAATCATACATGTTGCTCTTTTTCCACGTGCGCTGTTTGGAGCTGATGCTGCCATTTCGGGCCATCACTGGATCACCAAATTGCTAAGGTAGAATAACGGAGATGAGGAAAGGAACACCTGGTCACTCAATAGCGGTGAAATGTCATCACCACAAAGATTGCAGCATGCTACGTACCGCGAAGGCGTTCAACACAGGGACCATGAGCTTTGACAAGCTGATGCTGTGGCTCTACCTAGGGCCGAAGCAAGTTCCAGGGAGGACAGATGCAGCCACCCACAAGAAACTCTTCTTTGCAACGTAGAAGAAATTGGTCGGTAAATATAATGTATTTGCATTCCATTCCCTCTTCACTTGATTGCACCACCTACCAATCTAAGGCAGTCACTGTATGATGATGCTATGCTGTGGCTGTGGTGAGTTCTGATTTGCTGTTGTTTGCTGTCACCGACTCCGCAGAATTATTTGTGCAAGCATTAGGGGCCAAAAAGAAAAGCTCAACACTTTGTTTCCGCACCGCTCTGTGTATCATCCCACACACATGTATGTACACACCTACGCACACATGCATGTACACACCTATGCACACATGTATGTACACACGCACACACGTATGTACACATGCACGCACGTATGTTCATTTTGCGATGTTCAAAAATAGTGGTTAAAAAAAATACTATTTTTATTTTTATTATTGATGTAAAAAGTTAAGGTATTCTAAGGAGACCTTAAAAATGAACATCCGAAAATGAACATGGTAATGAACATGTACATGTACATGCACGTACGTGCGTGCGTGTGTGTGTGCGTGTGTGTGTACATGTACATGTACATGCGCATACGCCAATACACATCTGTGATTGCTTGGGCACAAGAAGACTTTGAGCTCACAACCGGATTGATTGGGTTAAGCGCAATGGCAGCCGCTCCACCAGATCCGCCATCGGGTTGGTCAAAGCCCGACGGTTATTTGGCAGTCAGGCGCCAAATATGCAATTCGTGGAGTACAAGTGCCATGCCCTATGAGCCGGAAAACAAATCACGTGACAAGTGGTATCCACTGCTTCCGTGGAATGGTGGAACCCGGAATTGTCCAAAAGGGTTGACGTGCAACCTTTGTGCCAATGTGTTTTTGCTGAGTGAATAACAACACGTTTCCTTTTGTCTTTGTTATATTGTCTGCGTGTTGAACACTGTGTGAAGACATAGCACCGCGTACGCGTCGAGGTGGTCTCCGCTGGTGGGTGGGAGCTAGAGGTAGGGGGCATCCGAAAGGTGGCCCAGCACTTGCACGCACACCCTGCCAAGCTGCATGCGTTGCTTTGATGCATAGTCATAGTCATAGTTCACCATACCAAATGTATTTGTTATTTGTTGGTTTTGACTTTGACTTTTGGTATTTGTCAGGGTATCCTTACAGCCTTGCTTCAGGTTTATGAAGCAACGGGACACACTCATTGAAAAGAAGAAGCAGAACCCACGATGCAGAATTAGGGACAAGGAGGAGCTAGGACCCCGACAGCTTCTTGGCTGTCAGAAATTTGATGTGTGTGTGTCTCAGTGTGTATGTACGACTATAGACATAACATAACGTCATACCGAGTCATACCTGTGTGACTGGTGGTTTTGAGGCTGTTGGAGGCTCAGCATGCGCAGTATGAGGAGCTGACTGCTCCACTGCAATTCTTTGTAGAGGCCTCGTCCTATTGCGCATTGCATGGAGAGGCTGCCAAGGAGAGTGACCTTACTACAAAGCTCTTTCATGGTCAGCCGGTTTGTGGAGTCACTGGTATACAACAGTAGTTTTTAATTTTAGATAGTCATAGTCATAGTTTTTATAGTTCAAGATTATACACTATACACATACATACAGTATACAGTATACATAATATCTATTATATAATAATTTAATATATTAACTAACCATATAAGCTTCACTATATGACTATATGTGATGTTTGTACTATTAATCATTACAAATGATGTTTGTACAGTAAGCTTCACTATGTGATCAGGTGATTTGCGTGGGCCGCAAATACCTTATGGCTTGGGAGCACGGTATGCGTGGGGTGTACAGACTGGAAGGCAAGAATAGCACAGGTGTCAAGAGAAGCCATTTGCTTGTGGACACAACGGAAGACCCTCAACTTGTTGACAACTTGATTGAACGGACAGAGAAGGCGACTGCAAATGTGCTTTTTGATCAAAAGGCCAAGGCCATCACCAATGATCCAGACATGAATCGCGCACATGCGATGATGGGCGTCCTGAATTCCTTGGATGGTATCCTTGAGGAGAATTCAAGTGCTGGTGCAGCAGGGTCCAGTGCAATCACACCTTCAGCTACTGCTCCTTCAGGGTCGACAGCTTCAGGGTCGACAGGGGTCTCCAAGGCAGAGGCTGAGCATGATCAGTCGGATGATGCATTATCGATCTTCCATTCCTTGAAGGCCTTCAAGGACTTCAATCAGCAGAGTACTCCAACAGCCAAGGCCAAGGCTATTGGCCCGGGACCGGGGCCAAAAGAGAAAGCCAAGGCAAAAGCAAAACCAAAGCAGAAGGCCAAGGCCAAAAAAGGAGAAGATGAGACAGGCAGGATTGAAGACATGGATCCTGCCACAGTCAGCAGCAGAGGTGCAGGTCCAGCAATGAATCCTTGTGGAGAACAGGATGCGATTTGGCTCGATGAAACCAAAGAGGAGCTTTTAAAGCTCATGGATATGAGCAGCGCACGGTCAGGGGAGACGGAATTCAAAACTGACTGCTTGGAGCGCACAAAGGAATTCAATAGCTTCTTGTCAAAAGTCCGGACTCGCAAGCGACAAGTGAAGCGTCGAAGCGCAGACAATAGAGAGCCTGCTCTGTCACAAGCTGATGAGCTTGAAGTGGTGGCTTGTGCCTTTTGTCAGCTGATCAAGAATGTCATGAAAGGAACGACTATGGCTGGAGATGAATACCTTGCCCAGGTTGATCAGGTGACTTCTCATGGTAGACATTTGGGAGATGAGGTGATCATGCGCATTGGTCGCTACTTGCTGCTGGACGACATGAAGTACAAGCGCTGGACCTCAATGCTGGGCGAATCCAAAGAGTTTGTGGCAAAGAATCATACCAGTTCAGAGTCCTTTTCAATAGCCACTTTTATGAGACAGCAAATGTCAGTAATACTGCACAAGCTTCTCAAAGGAATCCCTCTTGAAAAGGCGGCTTGTATGAAGTGCTTTGTACATTTTCTGTTGTTTTGTGGCTGCTTGTGAGACTGTGTCCTTTCCCTTGTCCTTGCCTGATTGCAAAAAGGTCACCC
>JAODVM010380307.1:0-10785 GCA_025400095.1 Phenganax marumi
AGCTGAGTTTTCACGTCGCAGAGATTCAACAAATTTCCTACAAGACGTGTCTCTTCGAGTACTTAGTCGTTGGAGATCAGAGATTTCCAAGGCTTCATCGTAGGATAAATCTGGATATGTTATCCTTAAGGCCCTTTTTTGTACTGACTCAAGGAGGTCTGACAAGGTTTTGGGTATTGACGACCAAACTGGAGACGCATACTCAATCCTAGATCTAATAAATGAGCAGTAGATTTGGATGATGTCTGACGACTGTAAACCAGCCCTCCTCAATAAACGCAAGGCATATAGACGGGAGTTAGCTTTCTTCAACAGACAAATTCTCTCAGACAAATGACATTTGTAGCCAAACAAAGAAAAGGAGTAAATTCCGTCCCACGCGGTATCTTCTTGACGTCCTCTTTAAAGTATAAAAGCTTGAAAACAACTCTATTTAAACCTTTTCACGCTTTGAGGCGACGTGAACTTATCGAGTGAAAATAATAGTTCTTTAAAACTGAGTTTTGTCGAGAATTTACTATTCAGATATATCGTGGTACAAGTTTCTTGAACTTGCCTAATCGAGAACAACAGTCGACCTTAACTACTTCTCTGTGCACAAACAATGATCACGTTTTACCAGAGGTTGCCGTCGTAGCTTCGTAAGATTCCCCCCCCCCTATTTCCAGACAGTGACGAAGCTCCCGCTATCAATGGCAACTGCTTGGCCAGTAGTTGGCCAAGAACAATGTATCTCTAAAGATTTGAGAAATAAAACAGTTTGAAAGTTTGCTTAATATGAACAATGTAAATAATTTATTAATTCCTCTCCATGATATATCTCTAAAGCTTTGGATATTATAAATGTTTGAAAATTTGCTTAATCTGAGCAATGTAAATAATAACTCCTCTGGTATAGTTAGAGATAAAGTATTAGTTGTTAGTATACTTTATTAAGGAAATATTGTTTTAAATCTTCCTTATTTTCAAACTGAAATACCGCTGTAATTTTTTGCCAAAGGTGGCAAACAAGTCTATTAATAAATAGCCAAATATTTATAGCAAATATGTGATCCGTAGTCTGCACTGTTTCAATTCAGGCATTAGTTACAGAGAAGGATGATTCCCTTCCTGTTGTCACGTAGGTTAAACACAGTATATTTCCAAGTATTTGAACAATACAAATGCTTGAAAACTTGCATATGACCAATGACCATCTTCACTGTTGTCCATTCTATTGGTTACGTTATCTGATATCTTTTTCTTATTGTTGTAGCCAGAGTATAAGAGTGAAGAAGTTCACATCCATTTTTCTAGTCTGAATCATTCAAGACGGAAAGGTAAACTCGTATAGGACAACACAAATTCGTGCAGTATATGCAGAATGCGCAATGAAACTTGTGTGCAACAAAATTGCTATTCCGCCTTCGTGCCAGGTGCGATCGTGGGGATCGCGCGGGACACGAGGTTCTGCAATGAGCGCGAGGCTGAATTCTTGTGACGATTGCGCATGTTTCTGTAGATGCAATCATAGGCTGTTGTAGACTGGTTTACACTTTTTTTTTACCAAGTTGTATTATAGCTCTAAACAGTTGCTCATTTTAGTGAAGCAAGAAGATTTTGTGTATGATATTGGCTGGTGGTCGAATGAGGTACGTTGTTTGCTTTTCTTGTTTCGTATCGAGATAGAAATATTGATTTATTTAATATGAATCCATGTTTGAATGATGTTTAGGCGATGGTTTTAGCGCGAAGTTCTGGCGCTCTAACGGTGTCCAAACTTGATAAGAGGTTCGTTCATAGTTTAGTCTAAAGTCAGGTTGGTTTTCATATCGTCAGAATTGTCGTTGAATGAAATCACGATGTCACACAATCGCTTGAATACAGTAATAGAACCCAGTCTTTACGGCAGTTGCGACCGTGGAGAAACCATTAGGGAGTTTTCGCAAAGACGACGCGACGTCAACGAGGACGTGAAAATGGCGTGGACAAGGACGTGATATGCCCATGTAATGATGTGCGACGCCATTTTCACGTCCTCGTTGACGTCGCGTCGTTTTTGCCACTGACATATATACATCTGGACTGCTTGCTCCTATGCTTTTTGACTTGAGGCTTGCGTGGTCAATTGAAAGTCACGAAGGCTGACGAATATGAGAGTATTGCGACATCGCTGGCTCTTTAATAAAGTAAGCAATACAGGTCAGCAGCCGACTTCATAAGCAAACACTCTCATACTTTCAGCCATCTTGGACCACACTTTTTGACGCCAAGCAGGCAGTCCAGATGTATATATGTCAGTGGTTTTTGCTAAACCTCCCTATTTTGAAGAACAAGTGACGGTTTTTAAACAGAATGGCCGTTATATCAAACATATTTATAAAATAACATGTATATAACGCGTGCTCTGATTACTTGCAAGCCATGGTTGGATCAGGCCATTCAAACACGGAAACCATATAGTAACTGTTAAGTGAACAAAATAGTTAGAGCACTGCACAGGTATCGCATGGTCTCGGTGTTTTCGATTCCTGACACATGGCTTAATTATAAGTTCTTTGAATGTTTTCCTGGTGATAAAATATCTAATCTATATACTAATATAGAAAATATCTAATGTAGAAATCATATCTAATATAGAAATAATAGAAATAATATCTAATATAGAAAAGTCTGCTTTGCACCGGGCTTGCGGACCGAAAGCTTTGCAAAAATAACTTTACAGGGCTGATAGTTGAATATTTCACAACCGCCTCTGTCAAGGTCTTCAAAACGTGCATTTTCAATATACTCATTATTATGCATGCCATCAACTATAGCTTTTACTCTTTTGCCGTGCTC
This sequence comes from Phenganax marumi, assembly GCA_025400095.1. Taxonomy (NCBI): domain Eukaryota; kingdom Metazoa; phylum Cnidaria; class Anthozoa; order Malacalcyonacea; family Clavulariidae; genus Phenganax; species Phenganax marumi. The sequence goes on from JAODVM010380307.1 coordinate 2,821, forward strand.
TTAAACTTTCTAATGTATAGCAGCACTAGTTGATTTTTATTACAGCTACATTAGCATTAACTGTACATAATTGTACTCATTGTACTACTAGGGCCGGTTGTTCGTAGCGCATTAATTTAGCTGAAATGGTGGATAAGTTTAAAATAGAATGAAATTGAAACTTACTTAACCTACTGCAATAATGATGTATTTACCCATTGTTTTACTGCATAGGATTGTATTTTTTGAAAGCTTAAAAAGATGTGTGGGAGTGTTTTTGAATTCTGACTTACCCACCCCTCAAGCTATACGGGCTTCGAACAACCGCCCCTTGTAGATTAAGTAACAGTTTTCTTTGCCCAAAATTGTGTCCTTATTCACCATTATTTTTATGTCAGTCTGCAAAATATTCTTGGTCAATTTGCTGAGTGGTGTGAACCGTTGCCACTAGTCACCAGTGCCCACAACGGAGGATTTCTCATTTTGGAGGTCTGGATCTAAAGTTATGTATAGACATAGAAAAGGCATGGTCTTAGAACTTGGCCAACCTGAAAGCTCATAATAGTAGTGTATTTTCGCGTAGTGTGAACACAACGTTGTGTCACTGAATCCAGTGGGAAGGAATGTGGTCGGTGAGGGTGAACAAGGGATACATGAGGATGACGAGGAAGATGAGGAACATCACATGGTTATGCACACCAGAGAAATTGCAAGACGTGTAAGATTTCAACCTGATCTTCATGTATTGTAATTTATTGATTGTCTCTAGTCTATTTTAAGTGACTGATAAAGAAGAAAAGAATTATCACAGCATAGAATACGTAAACTTTTATACCTTTTTTTTAAATGCTTTAGGTGTTGTATTTTTTGACGGAAAGCGAAAGGTTTAGTCCTCCTGTGAGAAGACCCAAGTGAGTCAATCAAGAACTCATTGTTCGTTCTACTTTTCCCAGTAAAAATTTTATAATACATGAGTGTCGTAAACGGATTTCATAATGTTCGGGTTTCGAAGCTTGCCAGTTTTGTGTATATTTGAGTCAGTATCACTTGCCACCATTTTCGGCGCAATGGTGGTAAGAATTTCTGCGCGTAATACAAAAATGTAGAGTGGGTGCGTGTAGTCCTCGCGAGCGGTCGCGTGAGATAAATTTAATATCACAGCGCGACAAATTTATTATCACACCCCAAGCTCGGAAATCGGGGACTGGGATGCGATACCGCAAAAAATCGACCGGTCATGTGGTATAAATGCAGCTTTCTGATTGGATAGTTTGAATATGAGGTACAATATTGTAGTATATACGACATTTCTAGGATTCTAAAACAGATCTACAGATTGCTTTGTCTTCGTTCGACGACACCTGAAGAACTTTACGCTAGAAAGGTAAAAATGTTTCACAGAACTGAGATTAGTTTGTCTCACGACAACAAAATATTTCTTGAGCCAAAATAAGTACTTAAAATTGATTCTACGTGTAGATTGAACTTGAAGAATATGGGGAAGCGTTGGCTCTGGCCAAATCTTATGATCTGGATTGTGATCTTGTTTATCAAAAGCAATGGCGAAAATCAAAAGTGACCGTGTCTAGTATTCATGACTACTTGGTGAGAGCTAGGTTACATCACTTTGGAGTTGGCTGAAAATTTGTCTCACAGTTCCCCTGGGGCCGGTTGTTCGAAAGGTGGATAGCGCTATCCATTGGATAGTGAATTTTTGAACGTTCATAAAATTGGACAAAACATATCGAAGCTTCCATTTTGGTCAACAATGTATATATTAGAGACTTTAATCTATCGTTACAAGTCGTAATGTTATGTTATAACGATCATTTTTTTTCTATTAAAGTTTCAAAGTTAAAGTTTCAATGAGAAATTCTACGAAGGCTACAAAAAATCACTATCCAGTGGATAGCGCTATCCACCTTTCGAAAAACCGGCCCCTGGAGTATGGCCGTGGCTGTACGCAAAAATATTTTAACATAAGCTATTTATTTTTACAGGAATAGTGATATTTGTTTCCTGATTGTCTTGCTTTTTTCTAACCCACAATTTTCCCTGTAAAATGAAACCGGAGTGCTCGGAGAAAACCTACGATTTTCGGAAGAGTGGTTCACGGCCTCTTTTCTTATGATGAACTATTTGCTCGCGCAGAGAATCGAACACACACCCTCAGTCGTGAAAGGCGCTAGTTAAAGTTGTTGCGCCTCCAAAAGTTGCACTTCGCTAGCAGTAGCTTGAAGCGCCTCTGATATGTGTTGACACGGCCACCGTGATTAAGTTTGTTTGCATCCTTCGCGATTCAGCCACTGGGCCTAGTGATATGCAGCCCGTTTAGCTGAAACGGTGGATAAGCTCAAAATAGAAATATTTATATATCCTTCTTACAACCAAAGTGAAAGTTTTTTAACTGAATACAATAATTATGTATCTAACTATAGGTTTATCACACAAGATTGAATTTGAAATATTTACTAGATAGCATGAAGTGTTTATATTCTGGCTTATGCAGCGTTTATGCTGAACAGGCTTCGTAGAACTTGCCCCTGTTTGCTAGGAAGGATAATCACTTCTTTCTTCTCGTGCAATTTAAAAATAACTTTATATTTATTTTTTTCCCAGAGTAAAGTGACAAAGCGTATTTGGGTTCTGCATGAGTGTCTCGAGCGAGTTGCCGAGGACCTGGACTCTACTAAAGCGTTGTTGAAATATGGCTTACACGGCACTGGGTTACCTGTGCTGGTTGCCATGAGCGACACGGAACATCCGTTTTTGAAAGAGGAAGATGATGAAAGTGATGTTGATGCTGAAGATGGGCGGGACGTTGACAAGAAGCTTTTGAAGAATATTGATTTCGATAAGTATGTTGGCCTTAGTTTTGTCTTTGCCAAGAGATTATGACAGGAATTTGTCTTGAAGTGAAGCTTTTGTTTTGTTAGACCGTAAAGCCTCGTTCTCATATGTCGCTGACGGTCGGCGACGCTCTTGCGACTATTGCTCTTCGTCATCGATGGAGAGAATTATTACCCATGGACAAAGCATTTTGCGCAGGAGTGATCAAGAATTATGAACGTCGCCGACTATCAGCAACATATGAGCATCAGGCTTAATGCTCATGACAATGAATTGTATAATTGGTTAGTGCTAATACTGCACACAAGCAAATTTCATGAATTAGCCTTTCTCATGACGCCATTTTTGGGGTACTATCAGAGATTAAAATCAATAAATTTAGGTTTTGTATTGTCATTGCTCCAAATAAAACCTTTAGAAGATAATTTACAGTTGAATTATTGAACAACGGTTTTCATACAGCTTAGATTTTTCTGAATTGATATTTTTTTTTTCACGGCGAAAAGTACCCCAAAAATGGCGTTGTGAGAAAGGCTAATTCAATGACATGATAAACAAACTTTTGATGAAGCGAAAAAGAGGGATATCCATCACCAAAGCTGGAAAGAGCATCACAAAATTAGTGAAACTGTAAAGGTTCTTCACGAAACGTTGTAGAATGCGGAAAGTATATAGCAATGCGAAGTTTGCAGAATTGTATATTGTTGTATTACGCGGTCGAAATTGATAACTTTTCTCAAAAAAAAAGGTATCAATTTCGGCCCCGGCTTATAAAAAAATACAAAATTTGCGAACTTCGTGCGGCTGTATTTTCCACACTTTACCTGGTGCTCTTTCTAGCCGCAGCAAGATTTCAGTCTAAAGCAGTATTTTGTTTATCATGCAATTGGTCAGTTCATGTCAAGTAATCAACAGTATACTGAAACAGATTAGCAGAGCAATGCAGTCTTTGAATATGTCGTAGTTCACTAGTTAACTCTAAATTCTATACTCTGTTAGGTTATCAGTCGAGCAACGTAATATATGTCGCTACCGTCTTCGCTTCCTGAAGTACTGGGACCGACTCTCAACGTATGAAGTAATACTAGGCGGACTCGCAGTCGCACACGACAGCTTTGACAGCGGATTCTTCACCAAGTTTCGTGACAGCAATATTGTGGAAACAGCTGTTGAGTTTGCTAGGGTGAGATCTTATACACTTAATATTTTTACAATATTAGCTGAAAATGCAATCAGTCTAGGCAATTTTCCACTACGGAAGATTATCCGCAGCGACGGAATGGAGGAGAAAGGTTTCTTTGTATTGTCAGCTGTGGATAGGAATGGACCCTTAACCTTATAGACAAAATTTTCAAAAAGTTTTGAACTAGGAAAATCTTTTATCACAGCCTAAAAGAGCATTCTGAATTTAGTAAAATTGCCAATTAAGTTTGGTTGGGAAATGTTGCAAAATAAAGAAAATACAGCCGTGCAAAGTTGGCAAATTTTGTATATTTTTCTATTACGCGCGGGAAATGAAAACCCTTTTTCTCGAACGGGCCTCGAAAATCCTCCACAAAACGTTCGCCAAAATCGGTTATTTTTCTGTAGGATAATGATTGGAATGCTGTAGATTGTTTGTTGACTTATCATGGCAAGGAAACGTTGCCTCACTATCTCTCCATCTTGTCAAATTTTCCCGAGACGACAAATCCATTTGATTATAGAAGTCTTCTTCCTGAAGCAGGGTAGGTATACTGTTCACTTCCCAAAACAACATTACATAAAAATGTTAAAGACTGCTTCACAGTTGCACGTGTTTACTTTTACCTGGATCTCGATTTACAAAAGTCGAGGTCCAGGCCAGGCGTAAGCCTGGTCTAGGCTACATCCCTTCGCTGGCCAGGATTTTGTGGCCAGGCCAAGTCTAGGCCTATAGTGTAAACGCGGCTCTACAGAACATTAAGCCACTTGAATACGTCCTACAGCAACATAACGTTGCATTACTATTTTGCTTGTCATGCATGAAGTGGCTATCACTCGGATAAGCTTTGAAAACATTCAACCACCGGAGTATGTCCCCCGACAATATAATGTTACATTGCGACTTTCTTTGTCATGGTGTGTCTGTCATTCATAGGCACTTGCAATACATTCCATGCACTCGATAACGTCCCTCAACGACACGACGTTATACTAGTATGATGAATTAAGATATTACAAAACATACATTGCTGGCTTGATCTATTTCTTAAAATCTAGAATTGACGAGACTGAGCCGGATGTCTATCATTGGGAACAGAAAACATGGCGGACAGAGGATTGGGTCGAAAATCCCGAATATTCAAAAGTGTTTGAGACTGAACCTGATGGAGACTCTGGTGATTTTTTGTATCAAGAAAATAGCGAGCTTAAACAGTTCAGGTAATGACCACGCATTTTTTTTCCATCACAGCCGATTCCTTCGCGCGGGCGAAGCGTGCATTTTAAACATGCGCTGTAGAGGATTCATAGCCTTACAGTGCATGTTTAAACCTGATTTTCTCTGGTAACGCTAACATAGGCGAGGTCGTGCAGTTTTCTGCGAACACTGTGGTTTCCTCCTGCGGGGAAAATTGACAGGGTGGGCTTGGATAAACAGTTATAGTTGATTATTGTAAGAATAAACCGTCTATACTGTATATATTGAAAAACATTGTAAATGGTTACCCAGTTCAGTTCATGCTGCCTAGTAAATATATGTAAACTATTATCTATTTAGTGGAGTACTGAACAGTAAAATGCTCACAGACTGGTACAAATATCGCGCTTTTGAAATTGAACGATATTCTGGTCAGGTGAGAAGTGTTTTATGACCATACACAAGAGCTTTAAAACTATAAACTTTATACTGAAATTTCATACTGGTGTTCTATTTTGCAATATATTTTACGGACACCAGTGGAATTACCCATGCTTCCTTGCGGTAATATTTTTAGATCGACAGTGCTCTAGAGGTTGTGAAACATGGCAGAGAAAGGGGTGTTAAGGTAGCTTAGACTTTGAGCAAAAGTTTCGTTGTAAAAAGATCATCTGGATATTGTTTGATGTTGAAGTTTCCAGTGCTGGTTTTTTTTTAGGGTTTGGCGTCCTTGCACGATGATCTGGTTACATTAAGTGTTTTAGTTTACGAGGTGTGAACAGCATCCGGGTGTTTTTCTATCGACAGACACTTCAGCTCGTTTCGATATGTTTGGTATATTGAACGCTGTTGCGTGGTGTAATTTTGCGCGCAACTTATTTTTCATGCATGTTGCAACGAAATTTTGAAGTGTTAATTCAACATTTTGTTGTGCTGTTGTAGTGCCAAGAAGTCGGCAACGTTGGCCTCAGATCATTTCAAGATTTGAATAACCTGGATAAGATAAAACTACTTCTCTCAAAAGTGAGTGTTCTTCTATAGTCCTGAATACATGGGTCCTATTTAGTGTTCTTATACGGCCTCATACCAAGTCATCGTGGTAGCAACGGATAAAACTTTCAAATTTTAGCACGTTCTAAACGTTAAACGATCCGTGCAAACTGTTCTTGGATAATGCCGACCTAAACAATGTTCTAACGAAGCAGTAAGTGTTTTGAATCCGTGTTTTATCGAGCCAAAAAATATCTTGGCTTTTCCATGCCGACAGTTTATTTGAAATTAGTGTTAGAATGACTAGTAAAGGAACTATTCTGTTTAATAAAAAACAGAAACTTAAAAATGAATAGGAAGTTAGAATAGTTATGAATCCACTGAAAACTTTGGGATAAATCTTGTATAAACACATTTTTCGCCGTTACATGCTACCACATTGCTAAGGACTTGGTTAAAGGCCATATAGGAGAACTTGAAATTGAAGGCTATACAGTTTGTGAGACCGGTTATACCCACTGGTTATGCCTTACACGGTAGATAAGTCAGACTTCATGCATTAAATGCACATGCACCTACACATCTTTTATATGTTTCCAATCAAATTCTGTGCACTGCACCTGTAGTTGGATGCATTACATAATGATTGCATTCAGTTAAAAACCTGAATTTGCTTCGTTATTGAAGAAACTATTATTATTATATTATACTTTGCCTTGATGAAATAGTCATGTCCCTTTTGTCCCAACAAAGTAACACAAGGCAAGTTTTCAACTAGTCAATTATTGTAGAGCCCATTTTCAATATCATGGTATATATGTTCATTTTTATGAATGTTATTTTGGGCTTATTCAGCGCTAAATGGGCTACATGTGGTACGAACTACCGCTCTCTTAGTCTTCAGCGTAGAGTCTTACTCAGACCTTCCTCATGGCTAATGCCACACAATATTACTCCTTAATAAGGAGACCTTACAGTTAATATAGGATAAAGACAATCCGTAATTATCCCGAAGTGTTAAAATAGCGCATTCAAACTTATTTTAGTCAACAGAACAGTCTTTCGTCACAAATTTCAAGAAATGGGTTGTGCCATTCTTGGATAGAGTGGAAAAACGAAATCGAGGCAGCAAAAGCAAGTTGATTCACCTGTACATGACAGAGACAGCTAAGGTTTGTTTAGTAAACCCATTTGACCGTTGTTCATGGAAATCATTGCTTTATACCCAACTAGCTAAAATTCACCCACTGTGGTTTGCATTGGACATGCTAATAGTATTTTTAAAGAGTTTTTTTTTGTGGTGACAAACTTTGATACAATATGTATAAAATATATTAGCTAACTATGGTGAATGGGCGGTTTAGATAGTTATTAAAGTAGTAAACATAAAATATGTACTAGTCAAGGCTGCTTTGTAGTACCACGTGTTTGAGACCCACCTACACATAGGCCAAGCTTTTAAATTGTAAATAAAACCTAGCCAATAAACAACCCCAAGAAGATATTTTTGAATTTCAAGTTTTAACAATAATTACGTGTCTATTTGTTGGTGTACGCTTGAAAACTATAAAACTTAGAAGATTTTAAACTTTTACGTGCGTGTACGTGCGTGTTCGTGCGTGTTCGTGCGTGTTCGTGTGTGTACGTGCGTGTCAAACATGTGTAACTTTTAGGCCCGGTTTACACTGTCAAAGTTTCTGTGATCAAAGTGGGAATTTCAAACAGGTAAATCCTAAGCTTTGAAGGATTTGCTAAAAACATTTAAG
>JAODVM010380417.1:0-10785 GCA_025400095.1 Phenganax marumi
TTGGCGGCAATAAATTGCCGCCCATAATTTTATCTTCGGCGGCAATTGCCTTTTGCCGCCGAAAATTGCGAGGGCTGTTCAGAACAGTCTGGTTTTGTTGGCAAATCTTTGTCTTAAATAAGGAAATGTTTAGGAAGAAGTGCCCTCAGAACTTTAAGAAAGGTCTTTTTAAGTAGTGAAAATACACAAAATTGGCTTTGGGGAACATGCCCCTGAAAATTGTGGCAGAGATACGAAACTTAGTGCAAAAAGAGCGTAGTAGTGTAATAGTTTCTATAGTGCAGTAGTTTCTTTATTAGCTATGCTGGAAATGCAGGCCAGAGATCTTTGTAGCACCATGCAGTAGAAGTTGCTGAAGCTTATTGCTTAGGAGCCCTACTGTAGACAGTTTCTTTGTAAAGTGGATCAGTCTGAGTTGATCATTGCTGTTTTAGAAGTATCAAATCGGAAGAGAAGCGAGATGGTGGTGGACAGTATAATTGGGGAAAAGCAACTGATCTGAAGTTAGTTTTTGTGCTAATTGTAGCTGTTACATTTACCATATTGAAACTACCAAAATAATTTCAGTATAGAACAAAGTGATATTACTAATGGTCAATATTGTGTTGAAATTTGACTGTAACATTTAAATATAGTGAATCTGACAATGCGCCTGTTGAGGAGAGTAATGAATGGGCTGGAGAACCCGTTACGACTGAACCTACAGATGAACCGAAAGAAAACAAGGAAAATGAGTATGTTAAATGTTTACCATGAAAAATTTTTTCCAGCTTTGCTTTGTATGTTTTAGTATGTGCTGTGTTTGGAAATGTGTCTGCTAGACATCTGGTGAAGTGATTGAAGGAATGCTGAAAATAATATGTGGCCACTGGTCATAACATGTGGTCATGGGTTTGTTACTTATTGGGCTCTTACCTTGCCCCCCATTGCCCTAGTTTTGGCCAGTTGCATGTGCATGCTATCCGATGTAGAGTTTTTGTAAATATTGTAAATGGCACTTGAAAATTAATATCCCTTGCATATGCTACTTAATGCACAGTACATAGATCTGTGCATATCTGGACAAGTGCAGCATTTCTTGCATCAGCATGATTCTGAAATTTGCTTGTGAAAACAAGATAGCCTTGAATGAGTTTGGTACATTTTAATTGGTCGTCTATTGCCGTATTGTTACACTTCAACAACTCAGTTCATAAGAGTTTTTTTTTAATTCAACTGAAATATGTCATGTACCAGGTCTTTGTGGCCTTACGGAAAAGATAAAGTCGCATTCATTTTTTTAAAGGAAAGCGAATTAATGTAAGATTATGCATAATTGAAATGGTAAAACAGTCTTATAAGTAAAAAACTAAAATTGACCTGCAATAAATTGGAACCATTTAATACTGGATACTGGTGGTGAAACTGAAAGATATAAAAAATCTTTAGAGAGGACAAGGCATCTGAGGATGAAACCAAAGAAGAGCAAGTGCAAGAAATGTCATATCAAGAGTGGAAACAACAGCAGGAACTGGGCAAAGAACAAATGAAATATAAACTGGAACATAATGTAAGAAAAGCTGGTGAAGGAGAAAACAAGTCGCAGTGGAAGAATACTAAAGTGTTTAAACGAAAGGAAGATGTTGATCCATTATACACTGAACGAAGGGTAAGTTTTGGATTTGGAAATTCATTTTAACACTAGCTATAGGTCTGCACATATGCCCTTTGCTTGGTCGTTTTGTTGCTTTGTAAATCAATCATTTTGCTCATCCACATGTTTTTTACTTTCCTTTCTTGTTTACTCTATGCTTTTTGTATAGAAGTACAACTGTTAGGTTATTCCAGCAATTGTTCGGTAGGTACTGTTGATCAAGGGTTGGAATATGCAACATAGCCTTTAGGGCTATCCGTTGGGGAATATTTAACTCCGTGGGTCTAACTTGTCAACATATGTTGGGCAAAGTTCGTTTTGAGTTCGACACTTCGCTTGTTTACTTGGTATAGGAATATGAAGAAAAAATCAAGACATCCGGGCGCGTGAAGCAGACCCTTGATATTGATATAAAATTTTCTCCCGGTGATAAGTTCCAAGAGTCTCGAGGAGGCCGTCGGGGTCGAGGTGGCCCCCGAGGCGGTCGTGGTGGTGAACGTCGTGGAGGGGGAGGGTTTGGTAATAGAGATAGTGGAGGCTTTGGTAGTAGAGACGGTGGGGGTAGTGGCGAGCGTGGAGGTTTCGGTGGTGGTGAGCGACGAGGTGGGCGAGGGGGCGGATTTGGCAGGCCAGGGAGAGGTGGGGGCTTCGGACGCGGTGGTGGGCGTGGAGGGTTTGGCGAAGGTCGTGATATTGATGAGAATGAGCTGAATTTTGACAACGCTGATGAGTTCCCAACTTTGGGCTGAACACTTTGTGTGATCCTGTAATAAATCCTCTTTTCTGAGCAGTGGACTCTGTTATTATTACCGAGATGATTTATTTTCGATGTTGCGAAAACTTTGAACTGTGATTATCAGTATTTGCAAGTGCTCGTGGTGGATAGACGAGTTTAAAGTGAGATTTAGTTTCGAGTGCATTTGAATTCGAAAATTATTTTCTAGTGAATGAGACATTCCGCAAGAAGTCGTTAATGGCGATTCTTGACGTATTTTATAGCGGTTTAGAGCAGTGCACTTTGGCGAACTTAACCCCTTATAATATGTCCACTGCTTTTAGTTTATATATCGTTCAGCATGTTGTATTGTGAAACATGCAGCGGGTGTATGTATTAGTGTTAGAATGCATTCATGAAAGTATTGTCAATAATTGCCTGAATTTTACAAGAAGAGAAAACTTGGAAGATTGTTTAGGTTGGAAAACACGGGAAGACAAGTTGTCGCAATATAGTTTATCCTTTAGTCGCATGCAACATTAGGTTTGAGTCTTGTCAATGGAATGCTTGAACAAAAATGGTTTGCCCATGTCTTTTCCGTGTTCCTCAACTTTTCAGCTTGTTTTCCATACAGTCGCCGAAAGTCGGTGGTGACAGTTAACGTTTTGATCAGTGGAGAAAAATTATTTCTGATGGACGTAAGATTTCACTCGTCAATAATCAGATTAAAGTAAAGAACTTGTGAGCATCGGTGGCTATATGGAAACCAGGCTTATAATGATTGTTAGTTACTTCAATACATGAGCAATGAAATAGTGAAGTTATGGTAAGATAGTGAACTAACATGGTGCTTTGAAGTGCATACAGGTTTTTGAGCGTGCTTGTTGTACTGGTCCATTTGTAAAATAATGTCAGTAACTGGATAAAACAGGATTATAAAAATGTATTGAGCATCACTTTTCATACATTTTCTGGTGTTCCACTTTAAATGGGTGCTTTGTCCCTGGTTCACACTGGTCGTAAGAATCGGGGATTTGCATTGTCTGTACTCATTCGTGTGTAAAATCCTTTGTCTGTCGGAAGAAAATACAATAGATCGCCAATGAATTACGACCAGTGTGAACCGGGCTTTACTTCACTTCGTTTCAAAAGTAAGAACTCATTGAAAAACAACACTTTGTGATGTGGGTTCCTGGTTTACATAGAATGATAAAAAAAAACAGCATGCGGGGCGTAAACCTAAGTCGATACACACAGAAAACACACAACATTTCATCAAAAGAGTTTAATGTTTTCATCTATAAATTATTTCCCTGACTATTTACATTGTTTGACTCGCCCTAAAAGAAATGTATATTTACATCGCGGGGGGAATCCGAAATGATTTTTTCATCATATAAAATAAGTCAGCTATGCAGCGTATTTGAAATAACATAATTTCAATTCCGTTCGAAGTCTGTCGGTCTGTAGAATGGAGTTGAAAGTATAGCGCTGGTGTAACGAAACCGCTGACAATACTATTACATACCAATTTACGCATTAAGTGTGCCGTATTTTTTACTTAGCTACATAATTTTAACAGATTAATCCGTAAGGAAAATTGCATTACCAAGTAATTGCCTCAGGTTCTGTACACTACCCATGCTATAATTGGTATTAAATGCAAGTGGTATATATAGTCTATATAAAACCTACAGTAGCTCTGATACTTTACATCGAAATTTTAACCCAACCCAACAAAATCGCGTTAGTGCGCGAATTACGACTTAGTCGTTTCGTTAGTTTGCATCAATGGACTAAAAGGTCTTTAGTTTAATGTTTTAAATATGCTAGTGTCAGTGCTCCCTACTTTCGTAATCTTGCTCTGTGAGACAAGACGATTTCGTCATGTACTATGACGAGGAAGTGAAAAACCATGAAAAACTGGAAATGGGTGCATTGCAAACTTAGTTCTTGGTTGTGGCGATAACCAGTGCATCACGATGAGGCAGTGTGCAAGAAATATAAATCAAACTGTTCCAGGTAATGGTAATTACTACTACGTTTCCTTGCGCAACTTGGTGTTAACGAAGCTTATTACAATCTACTTCTCTTGAAAATTATTTACATTTCTTGCGCTGACTTAAAGCCAACACTTTCGTCAGTATTCTCTAAAACAACCTAAACATAAAGCAGTTCAATTACTAATGAGCCATAAGAACTTTGGATCGAGCCTTTCAAAGTGTGACGAGTACCTGGACAGTTCTTTAGTCTACTGTTTCATAAGATGACAGCAATGCGGCGTCAACAGGTTCCATACATGATGGACATGTAAATGATCGTATTAGCCAGTCATCAATACATTCCTTGTGATAAATATGTAAGCAAGGGAGAAATCGTATAGCGTCGCCATAATCAAAGTCCACCATGCATATGGCACACCTAAAAGAAAACAGTCCCGAATGGTCAGAGACAAAGGCATGGAGTATCATAAAACGCAACAACCGCACCATTGCCAATAAGAGCTTTGCGAAATCGGCGATTATTGAGCATATGCTTCAAATGACGTCGGCGACAGTCGCAGATGCAACCGCAGAAAACAGAACAGTTCTTTCCTGCTAGCGACGATGCAAATTTTTTTTCCGTAGACAGTGCGTTCGTCAATAAACTCACTCTATCACATTCTTCAGCAGAAGATAAATCACGAGAAAGGCACGGGGATTTAGCGAAGGTTAAAGAGGTAGTTTCTTATAGAGGTCCTTCTTCCACTTACCACAGGTTATATTAAGAAGGTGTACTGTAGGGAAAATTGTCTTCATAACATATTTCTCTCCAATATTAGTTTCCTTGGATACTGGAAATCTGGGGTTTTCAGTTATATCGCTGGATTTTTGTTTCATATTGTTCACCTCATCTTTTTAATTCTTGGGAGTTAGTTGGTTCAGTTTTATTGTAGTTATGTTTTAGCATAATTTTAAACACAACTGAATTGATTTGACGAAAACAGCTGCTAGATCTACGAATATGAAAAAGCACTTTGCACTCTGAAGAACTACAATGATATTGGCAGACAATTTTGTCAACTACAATATTGTTTGTAGCAAAAAATCACAAAATGGTAAAAATACCTGGCAGTCACTGAAAGGGAGTAGTACATTGCAGCACAAGCAGTAATTATACAGAAACAAAACTGGAATTTTAAGTTTAAACATGAATAAAAAAAGACAATTCTGAAACCATTTCTTGAAATTTGAAACTGTTTAAGACAAATACAATCACCTGGCATAGCTCTTGACATTACCTCATCAATGAATTAAGTGGCAAGAGCCTTGCCCTGATAAGTAAAATTGTTTAGAGTAATGCCCAGTTGAACACCGTGGGCGTTTGGGCACGTTATTGCTGCTCAACAATAGAATCAAATGAGAGAGTTGGGCGTAATGCAAAGTAGCATCTTGATCAATAGGTTAGTATATGCAGTACAAAGTATTTAGAGGAAGTAAAGTTGTCAAGCAGTAAGTGAACAGTACAAAATTTGTATAAAAGACAACAACCTTTTTTATCTACTTGTGACAGAGATTAAGATTTAAATACGAAAGGTTTCTGACTGTACTTTGGTTTATATAATGATATTTTTAAAAACTGCATGTTTGCTTAGCAGGTTGCCATGTTGTATAAACAGTGCACCATGTTGGGAGAAGAGATTGCCACAAAAAGAAACTTAATATCAAATATTCATCAAGCCATCTGGCAATGTGGTTGATAAAGACTAAAGAACCTCATTGGTCCATATTTCCAGGCGGCTCATTATTATTCACGTGGGAGACGGGTTTCTTTATTCCATACTTGTCTGCAGGAAACTAGACGTAAATGGACTCTTGTAATTAATACTGATGTAAGAATACTCTAAGTAAAAACACAATGCAGTACAAGCACACAAAGGCCACAAGTTATTGAGCCTGCGTCGCAAATACTGTGACCCATTTCGAAAAGTTAAAAACTTTTTAAAATCCTAATAAACTCACTTTTTAGCTCACCAATTCACCATCAGTCCATCACACACTATTGACATTTAAGTAAAAGTGCTGAGACGGTCGAACATTAGTTTTACCTCGTTTTAAATAATACCCACGTACTATATAACTGTATCGGTATAAAGAACACAGGTATGCATATATAAAATATATATTTTTGAGTATGACTAATACTTATTTTCGCTACTTTCATAAATAAGAATTAACGCTGGGTTCATTTTTTTGCCATTGTTTCGTCTGCATAAAGAATATGTACTTACTCTCGTTTCTTTTTCGTTTCGTCGTATTTGCCAACGGGCAAATGCTGGATTAAGCCTAGCCGTTGTGCAAAACGAATTTGTTGTTCTTCCGAAAGTAGATGGGGAGCCCTTTGGCTTTGAATAAAATACGAATATGGCGGCTCTTCCTGATAAAGGAAACAAAATAACGATGAGATAAGAACGCTATCTCGCAGAATAACACAACACAGAAGCTAAGAAAACTGTGAAATAGCCCTTGTCGTAGCTTCAATGCAATGTTTTTATTTCAGTACCTGATATGGCGGTGGCGGTTCACCCCGCGAATTTAGCCCTCCGTGTTCTTCGTGAAGTAGCGAAATATCATCCGAAGTAGGAGTTCTCAGACAGTTACCCATACTGGGTTCACTAAAAGGTAGAAATTTAAGGCAAGAAGACCTAAAGCTGCGTTTATAACGCACCAATTATCAGCTCAAAAATTTTTTTCTTAGTCAAAACATTGTTCTCCCGAAGTGTTCTTGTCTTTCCGAGTAAACATACGGAAATGGTCGTCGTGTGGTCGGCTCCTCCCACGCAAGTGGCAGGCATGTATTGTAATTGTATGCTATGACAACAGCGAACGCTCATGCTGTGACTGTTTGGTAGCCTGAAAGATGAAAGACAATATTCAAACGATCAAATCTATTGATGTTGCAATCATGCAAATGCATTGCTTGAAACTATGCATTGCAACTGTTGTATCTTGCCTTTTGCAATTGCTTTTGACGTATGCAGTCTGTATGACATTGTACTGGTAGTAGTTACCGATCTTATATCGAGTTAGTGAAGATTTCGTCATTTTAGTGTTATGACAAGCACGTGATATTTTCTGTATCAAGATCTGGGAAAGCAGAGGCCCCGCGACCAATCTTGTGACGAAAATCACTCCCTGGATTTTATGTAGATCAAAATTTACAGTAATGTATCCTTGCAGTAATGCTTTTAGAGAAGTTCCTGGTCGATTAAGCTTGATTTTCTTAGGTTACAAACTTGCAGTAGTGCACGAGGTTATTTTTAGTTACTGGCTTACAGGGCGGAAATAACGGGAATTGCCGTGCTTTCTAGAACGAGTTTTCACTGATAAGCAACCCACAGACACCTATGCTTCAGCATTGTAGATTTTTCTGTGAAAGGGATAACCTGATCTTTCTGGCAATTATAATATGTAACTCATTATCTCACTTTGTCTGTGCATGTTCGAAGACCGGGAGAAGAGCGCCCGAAAACGTGGTTGTGCCCGATTCGTACACCAAGAGCCAACATACGTGGCAAAATAATGGCGAATGGTATAACTTATTAATGCTCTCTTCTACACGTTTTGTTTGCTTTGTGTTATTAATGATACGCCTCTGACTCTCTGTCAAACGCGCCGCCCAACGTCACCTTGACCACTTCACCTGTGCCCACCATTGTCACGTTCACACAGTGTAAACAGTGTATGCTTTGTGTATGCTCTGTAGTGTGGGCGCGCAGACTTGCAGTGGAGACTTTTTCCAACTGACTTTTATTTTCAAGCGTGGAGACTCTAACATTCCACGTATAGAAATTTAGTCTGAAGGCCCAAGCAGACCGAACGCGATTCCACAGGCGGCGCAAATTTTTAGTTTCTAAAACGAAATAGAACCGTGGAAAGGAATTTTAGATTCAGAACAAACAGCTCAAATTGTTAAAGTATTTCCGAATACTTGAAGCATGCAGAACAGGATTAATTTAAATTTAACCATTTTTCGGGTCATTTTGGCATTTATGGTAACGATTTCCGAACGAAATAGAAAAATGTAGTAAATTTGCAAACTTCGTAGGGCTATCTTTTCCCCATTTTAAAACATTTCGCGACCAAACTCTGCAGTTTTACTTCATCTAATGTGTTCAAAAGAACATTTTTTTGACTGGATCGAAATAGTTTATGATGAGACCACGATGAGACCAGTGATGAGACCAGATGAGACAGAGCTGGACAGAGCTTGATGACCTGCGCCCGCAATGTTATCGAACCGCGCAAAAGCGCCAGTTTTGTTTCCGTCTCCGACGAAAAGCTTGAAAGCATGCGAGAGTGACTTTTAAGAAATCGGAATTTAAAAGCGTTTTAGCTTGTATTCGGGATAAATTTTTACAGATCGTGGTAGTTTGTGTGTTTCGCAAGTGTTATGCCAGTAGCTACAACTCGGATGCCGGGAGAGAGAGTTGTATTTCCGCCTGAGATCTTGGAAAATGCGGGCAAAGATATCGACGAGTATTTGGCATCCGATCGAAGATATCCTGAATTGGCTGATCAAATCGGAGTATTTTCACATGGTAAGGGTGAATAGGACTAAGTGTTCTTGTGGATATTTGTTTAACCCGATGCTATTTTTGTGTTGTTCCAGGCAATGTTGGACTGAGTGGCGTTAACGACTTCGATTACCCCTCACTGTCAAATATTTCAGACGGCTTGGCCAACGTTCAGTTGATATCAACCGTTAAACATGTACCATTGCCCTCGGAGCTTGTTGAACAATTCTCTTGTATCCTTTTCCACTGTATGCTGCAATTGTCCCATCTAATGCTATATTTACATTTACAGTACTGTCAACACAATACAGTGTCTTACACAGTGATGGATCCAGCATGATCTTATAGGGGGGGGGGTGCTCCGGTTTGGTGAGGTTGTCACCATGAAACGGGTGAAAACACCACAGAGGAATCGATTAACTGACAAAAGAATTTTTGACTTATGTCTCCCTTCTTCTGAGAGAGATATTGCAAAGAAGCTGGATATTAGCAACATAATAAACATCTTTAATGACAAGCCATGACGCATTCCACTGCGACAAGGCACTAAGTTTTAGTTGTTATTTTGATTGACTACACTCTGTTTAAGTTCTGTCGTAATTGTAAGATCATACTTCTAAATTTGTTTCTGTCATCACAATTGTTTTTGCTTAATTATATACCTGGTACATAAATATTTAGCAAGGAAATTTGCACCCCCCTGCACCCCCTCTAGCCAACGCTAGGGGAGGTGCGCACCCCCCCTGACCCCCCAGTAAATTTATCACTGGTCTTACAGGGGTGCAGACAGTGCGGTATAGTACAGTTGACTCTCGATAACTCAAACCTCCAAGGAAAATTGAAAACGGTTCGAGTTATCAGGAGCTAAGAACACACTTACGGAAATGAGGAAAAATGGTGTTTACTATTTTTCTATTCATGCAGAGCACATTTTAATCAATCTTAATTACAGTATAGAGGTCAAGTGAAACTGGAATAATATATTTGTTAAACATTGCTGTATAAATCAGAACGTAACATGAAACAAAAAATATGGAAAAAAAGAAAAGGACTACAAGAGACCTCTTTAGCAAACTTTGCAGGTCCAGTGAGAATGTACTACTCCTCCTGATTTCATAAGAGTTCATAAGAGTTCATAAGACATGGTTTGAGTTAGCAAGGGTAAAATTATACGGAAAAAAACATTAAGGGAAAGAGACATTCCTTTGAGTTAGCAGGAGGTTCAAGTTACTGGGGGTAAAATTACTGTAAATATTTTTCAGAAATTAAATGCAAAATCACTTTTGGTGTGAGTTAACATGAGGTTCGAGTTATCAGTAGTTGACTGTATGTGCACTACATGCAGTACAACACAGTAATGCCCTATATTTTCTTGCAGCAGATGGTACAGTACACTACTGTTGCTCATGTATTTTGCTGTCAATTGAACTATTTTGTTTAACATGATGTAAGACATGCAATGCAATTGTCAAATGGGATTATTCCCTGAAATTCGAAGAGCTTGGCTGTCGATTGACAGTGATATATTTGTTTGGAATTATGAAGATGGGTAAATATTTCATTTTGTGTTTTCAAAAGCTGGATTGCGCTATTCTTTATACAGTGATTTTTTAATCGTCACAAACTTTGGTGAAGAATAATGAAACTTCATTTGAGGAACCTATCCAAACTAGTAATAAGTTTTGATAAGAAAATGTTAAATAGCATAAGCAGGTTAAAGTTAACAATTATTTTGATGAGAAAGAGCTTATTGCGATTTACTTCTCATGCCAGTATACCGTATTTACTCGTTTGAGCGCCGCGACGCTCTTTAAATTTTCAGAACTTCAGATGCGGCGCTTATTCGGGGGCGGCGCTCGTTGAAAAATCTTTTACTTGTGA
>JAODVM010380528.1:0-10783 GCA_025400095.1 Phenganax marumi
CAAAAAGTAACATGGTTACCACCCCCCCCCCCCCCCCATTTATGCAAATGAGTTCCAGGAAAAGCAGACGAAATTCCAGGGGGAAAAAACAACATTTATGCATAATTAATGAGGTTCATTACCCCAAGGTTTAATAGAGGTGGATCGAGTAGTAGTAGTGTAGAAAAGGGGGTTCTGCCGCGGAAATTATGCAAATTACATTAAAATAGCCACCTGCTAAAAGGTAGGTCATGTGTCAAAACGTTGATGAATTTATCATAAAATAAAATGGGAAACTGTATTCACACAGAACGAACAGAACAAATTACTTCTGATCCAGATCACCCAGGACAATTTATTAAAGAAGTCGTCACAAAAAAGGTGTGTCGTTGTAGTTCCAGCGTGGGGCGAATGGTACCAAGTCAAGTTTGAGCACAAGCTTTAATTATGACAACACAAAGCGGACCAACATAAGAAATACAAAGTAAAAAGATGTAACTCATTCAAGTTACATCTTTTACCAAGCCCACTGCGCTCAGTGAATGTAGTAATGATAGGGGAACACCAACGAGATGTCCAACTTACCAAATCTTTTTTGTTTTAACGTTTGAACTATGCTTTGTTTCTCTTCTTTATTGACGTGGCCTAGATATTGTTCAAAAATAAGTTCCATGTCTTCACGATTTAATTGTTGAGTCACCACAATGACGGACAATCCATAATGTCGTGCACTAAAGGCTCAGTTTATGAGTTTACTCGTTCTTTTTTTAACACCTTCACTTGCTGCACAGTCGTCTAAAATAATAAGACTTTGTGTGCCTCTCGAAGCCTCTACAACGAGTTTTAGCCAAGATTCCACTTGATCTTGGGTGGACTCGATCAAAAAAAAATGACGGTCATTGTCGTAGGTCCATGTTTGATACGTTTTATTCCATCGATAAGGTGGACAGATGAGGTAGATGTTTTCAAATGATTGATGAAATTTTGTCTCGATGAGGTCGAGGAGACATTTTGTCTTTCCACAACACGTCATTCCTACGATGATCATGTTGAAGCAATTGTTGCTTAATTTGTGTTGAACCACATCTTGTTTTGTATTCAAGCTCTTTATTTGAATTAACTGGGACTTTTCATTGTGGGTGTGTTTTTGTGGCTCGTTTTGGTCGCTCTATTCGTCTTTGGTGATTCTTTGTTGCACTTATTATTAAAGTAATTGTGCATTCTTTTAAAGGCTACGTGTTTCCCCACGATGAATCCACCATCGACTAAGCCAGCGTAGGGGATCCAAGGCACGACGTAGACGAGCAAGGATTTGAGGTCTTGTCGCACCATGGGGTTCTCCTAAAGTTCTTGCTGAAGTTTGACAGTGTCCTCGATTTGATCGAAGTATTTTAAAATGTCGACGAGCTTGTTGATCACAATTCCAACGAGGTGTTCTGCTGTTTGTTCGAACCTTTTCCACTCATATTTTTCGTAGATTCTTTGTAGAGTGTCGACACTTGTTCGTTTAATACTTGTGACGCTTTGTTGGATTTGTTTTGTCACTGCAAGATTGAGTAATCTTTCTCCTTTGACTTTGTGTGCGCTCGAGTCAGTAGTTCGCGGTGCTCAGTAGTTCATTTCATTCAGTACTGTACACCTTCAACTTGTTTATTTCTAAAATTCAACAGACCATCGCTTACCACGAAGATTTTACATACGACGTTGGCTGTCGTTGCTTTCTTTTTAATTTTGAGGAGGATTCCATTTTGCATGTCCACCAACTTCTTACCCATCCCTACGACGTCTTGATCTCCAGTCGTTCGTAGATCGACGACTAACGCGAATTTGTCTTTATAGAAGCTCCTTACGTTGATTTCTGACTCCTCCTGAGTCATTTGGAAGAATCGCTTCGCCTCATTGTACAAGTCGTCTTTTTGAATCCCTTGACTGTAGACGCTGTTGGGCACCCCTTCTATGGTGACTTTAACACTTTCGATGTTAGGGTACAAAAAGTCTTCACAGTCTGTGATTTTTTTAGCTTGAAATAACATCACCACAGCCGTCATACTTTTTCGAGGTAAGTTGATCGTCTCGTTGACGATAGTTGTTGCTTTATCCCATTCTTCTGTCTTTAAAAATGTGACGTGCTCGTAATTCATAGACTTTCCTGATTCATACTCTTGCATAGCCTTTTGAGCAAGTTCCTTGTTGTCGATGGTTTCATACTCGAGTTCTAAGTTCTTCAACGAGTACCCCTCGACGGTCGACCCTGTTTGAGCCACCATCATTTTATCCGCCTTGGGGAGACCAATTCTAAATTGGATGTTTCCTCCACCTCCTAAAAAGTAGGGTGCAAGTACACCTTGATCATTGAGTATTTTATTCATCTTTATTTTTTGTTTACTATGAACATCAGCTATTAACGCGTCGGACACTTTTTGTGCGTCACCCGTTTTAGCGTCATTGGAGTCTTTTGATAATATCTTTCGAGTATTTTCGTTGAGGACCCCAAATTCGACAAGTTCAGATCTTACTCATTTACTTAACCAAAGATCCTTATAAACTTCAAACACGCCATGTTGGTTGTTGTCGTAGATAGTTTCTCCCCTACACTGAGTACGAGGCGATCGATCAGTAGTTTTCCAAGGTTGTTTAAAAACCACGACTTATTATTGGTGTTGGTAAAGTCAAAACGTAGATTCATCGTGTCCGGCAGCATATAAGAGTCTATTCTAAGTTTTGGAATATCCATGTAAAGCTCTTCACCTGCATTAGCTTGATTAGGATTAAACGTGACGACGTGTTTTGTTCGAGTTCCTTTAATACTTGTCATTCTTCTTCTTTTAAAATCTGGATTTATGGTGCGTTCCATTTTATTATATAAAAAATTTTTTAGTTATTTTTCTTGTTTCTTTTTGTTGCCATTCTTAAGTATAAGAATGGTGAGTAGGACAACAGCAATAATCAGAAAGTAGAGCAAATTGTTGGCACCCCAAATTAAAAAGATGATTATGGTTTTACAACCCAACACAACCATTCTATAATAAATTTTAAAATTTTGTTAAACATAGAATCAGGCGTTGGTTCGGGCATTGGTTCTGACGTTAGTTCGGGCGTTGGTTCGGTTTCAAGCACCCACCACAACCAATCAAGAAATTTTTGTGTTTTTATCATAAAATAGTGAGCCACTCCAAGAGCCACTCCAAAAACGCTTACCACAAAGCCCTCACTACTCTTACCAATACCTCGACTCGACTCTTGAAGCTGTTGATGTAGATTTTGAAGCTGGACTTTTACCTTGTCTAAAGAATACCAAAGTAGACTCTCAAAGTCCACCTCCACTAAATTTTTTTTACAATCCAATCCAAACCTCGACGACGTACTCCAGGAAATCAACCACCATCACAACCCCTCTTCCTAGGAAAAAAGCTATCCTCACTGTGCCAAACCCAAGCCAATCTACCACAAACTTGTTGACCATAATTAAGACCGAGGTTAGAGGCTCACTCTACTTACTCCTTCATTGTACTGGATGCGGTCCATCTTCACTTCATTGGTCGTCGTCGTACATGGTGTGCGTGACGTCTCTTGAGGGGTCAAGTTTTTGTTGATGTCTAATACGTCTGAATTGGTTGCTTCGAGATAATTTGTTACATCAACGACGAGTTTTTGAAGCTCACCCGTCAATTCTTTCTTTTTTTGCTCCAATAAAAAAAAATGGTTTTCAAAGAATATTAAAATGTTGATGCGAGTCTCTCATTATGTTTATTGACCATTAGTAGAAACTTCTTGATCACCTCGACTTGACCCTCCTTTGGTTTATCGATTAACTCGTTGATCGAGAAGTCGAGCAGGTTTATAGCACATTGTTTTCGAATGTAGTCGAGCCAATAAGTATCCTTTTTGACGCTACTTTGAAAGTTAAGGTTAAAGGCTTTTTTGCGGTCGTCGTTTATTTAAGTAAAACAAGACGACGATTATTACTATGAAGATGGTCAAGAGGTATGACACGTCTCTTGTGGTGAGGTTTTCTTTTATTTTTTCGATGATAAAGATGAATGGGTTTGTAAAACTCTCCAACACAACTTCAGGTAGATGAGTTGTTGTTGCTCCTATTGCGGGTTGAAGTCCGGCTTCGATGTAGTTGCTGTGGTGTTGATTCTCAATATCCGCAATAATTTCTTCAACCTTATTTTCGAAACCAAGTAGAAGATAGTTTGAGGCGGCTGTGTAAAAGATGCCTCCACCTAGATAAGTCACGAGAATGGTAATTCCAATATGAAGAACTAACCTAATGGTTATTCCAAACCATCCCATCGACTGATTATACTCAGGCTCGATGTACAACTCAATTTTTATGAGTCGGAGTCTATCTTGCATGATTTGTAGTTGTAAAAAAATATTTGTTTCCTCCTTAAGCTCCACCTTTGATTTTTTGATGTGGTCAAACAAGAGTCGAGTCATGATGACTTGCTCCGAGACGTCTTCATAGCTTCTAAGATTGAGGATATCGATTCTAATTTGACCACATAAACTAATGAGATAGATAAATTCTACCTTCCTAGTTGTTTCTATTTTTTTCTGAATTGTTATTTCCTTTATACCGAGGCTATTGTAGATGTCGTTGAATATCCTATCGATTTTTATTCTTTTTTTATTTACTTTAATAATTTGATGAATGGTCGTTGTCCTCGTTGAGTCGTTTTTGTTGTTTGCCATCACTTTATTTAACGAAGAAATCAAAGATTTTTCCGGAGGTAACAAAATACAACGCTAATCCTACGATCACCACTCCGAATATCCAAAGATTTTTACTCAGTAGGTTTAGACTACTCACCGCTAACCCCAAGCTATGACCTAGAATTTGTGTAAGGGGGTTGTCAGCATAGTCTTTGACTTTAGTTTGAACTTGCTCCATCGTTTTTTGAATCTTTCGGATAGTTTTTCGAGAACTATTGAAGACGGCGAACACAAATCCACCAAGACCAACAAGAACGCCTAACGCGGTGCTCCCTAACTGAAACAAGTTGTTCTTCATGAATCTTTTAAATCGTTCAAATCGTGTGACGTCGTCGTTTTGAATAAGGTCATCCAAGATGTTGATGGTTTCTCGAAGTACCACCCGATTTCCTTGTTGTATCCTGATGTGGTCCTCACTGAGTCAAATTAAATTGAGAACGTTTCGACAAAATCCTGCTCTTTCAGGGTTTTCAGCGACGTTAAGCTCTCGCCACCAATAGTCTTTTTCAATGTTGAGTCCTTCTAGTTTGTCTGTCATTGAGGGGTCTTGTGGACGAATAATGCTGTTTAGACGCTCGAGTTCCAGTTGATACTTAAATAGTTTCTTATCCAATCGGGTCTCCAAAGTCTCGATGCGAGACCATAGCTCATTGGACCCTTTTGAAACAATGTTTTGAAGAATCTCATCCTCTGCCGCTGCTGCTTCTATTCTATCTTGAAAAGTGGTTGTGTCTCGATTTAAAGGTTGAAGCTCGATGGACTCCAAGATTTGAGAGTTTATTTTTGTTTTATGCTCGAGATTAGCTTTTTTGCCAACGTGTTAAAATCATTGATAAAAGTTTTCATAGCAGAGTCGTTGGTAAATGTCGCATTGTCGTATCGAACATTGATGATGAGATTTTGATTAAACACTAGCCCCACGATTTCAAAACTCTCGTTTGTTTTAAATTGAAGCTGATCTAATAGTCTTTCAGAACTAGGTCCGTCTTGTTAATCCACGTCCAATCCTAAAAGGTCCTTGATGATGATTTTTTAAACACAAGGTCTGTCTTTTCGTTGGAGGGGTTGAGAAGTCGTCGAGAGTCATCGCTCCAATTATAAGGTTCGTTGAACTCATTCCAGTCGTTGTTGTTGAGAACACTGTCCTCAAGCTCAGGATCACCAACCTCAAGGTTGGGGTTGTTAATGGGGTTTTCAAATTGCTCCGTCGTTTGTTGGTCATAGTCTCGATCCAAGTCGTCCATAAACTTGGTTTCCAAGGTGTCATTGGCGTCAACGTATCGTTCTTCTTCTTGTTGACCAACACGGTCGAGCTCTATAGTGTCTTGTGGTTTGTCCAGTGGGTCATCGTATTTAGCATAGTCTTCAAATTCCATTTTATTTTAAAGAAATAAAAGTTTATGTTTTTTCCACAATGACAGGTGTAAGTTCACGTTCATAAAATCATCCTAATAAGGGACCTTTGTCAGACATTAGTTCGTACATGATGGAGTTTTGTCTAAAGACTTTACTAACAACGTAAACTTGCTCTCCAAAGCTTGGCTCCCATCTTCGTGCAAAGGCCTTTGTGGCGGGCTTGTCGTATGCCACACGTACGTGTTGTCCTACGTTGTATTTTGGTTTATCAAATTGTCCCGTCCAATCTCCAAACAATGACAACCATACTTGTTCTGCATTGGTTTCGTCGACTTGACTTGGCTTGAGTCGAATCGTACTGTGTATCGTGTTCTTGTAGTTGTCGGTAAAGTCTTCCAACACGTCGAGCCAGGTCTTGGTGTTGTTTTTATAAAAGTATTTCCACATCATAGATTTTAACGTGCAATTAAATCGCTCGACGATGGCGGCTTTTTTTGTCGACGGTCCTCTAATGCTTTAGGACGATATCCCTCAACAGGAGCTTTTTGTTTATGTCCTTTTAAAAACCCAGGCTCCGTCGTAAACCAATGAATATCTAAGTCATTCAACAAAGTCAAAACTTGTTTATTACTAAATTCTCATCCTTCTTCAAATTGTATGATGTCAGGGTGTTTTAAAAACCTCGTTTTAAAGTCGTCCAACACGAGTCGAAGAGCTATTGACACAGTTTCTCCATCTTTTCTTTTCACTGGCATCATAAAGGGAAAACGACTAAGAATTTCTACCGCAGTTAAAATCCACGAAAACCCTTTGTTTTGTTTTGCATAATTTTCCATGTCCACGAGATCTATTTGAAGTTGTCGTGCTAAATCGTCGACGTAGGTTTTTGCAAAAACTTTGGGTCTTTTAAAAGGAACATGTCTCTTGTAGGTGTCTTGGTTTTGTAACCAACACTTCACTCGAGCACGACTAATAAAACGTCTTGCTCACTGCGCTTGTTTATTTCATAGAGTCTCTGTTTTGACTTTTGATACAAAGAGTTCAACGACTTAAACCCTCGACTAGGATCGTAGTAGATGTCTCTCAACGTTTGTTCTATGATGTCATTCATTTATTTTACAAGAAAAAATCTTTTAGCAACATTGTCCTATTTTTCAATGTAGATTTCGACAAAGACTTGTGCGTCGCCGAACACCTCCCGTTTATTATTCTCCAACGTGAATTCTAGCTTGTTCCATACTCCATTCTCGAGGCTCGTTTGAGATTCTACATCATGGTAACGTTGAACACTTCCAAATAAAGCTTGTGTTGTCGTTATAGGAAGACTCGTAATACAATTAGATCTTTTTCCTTGTTCATCAAAATTGTTTGATTTATCAGCAATGTTGCAATTCACCTTTAAGTATCTTAAATCGTAGTAAAGATTAGCCTCATATTTATTAGACTCGACCCACGTGTTGGGTTTAGTTTTGTAAATGGATCACATCCTAAAGAACCCCTAAACGTACCAAGTTTAACTCCGAGGTGTTTCTATTGTGTAGTTTAACTTTATGAGTTAAAGGTACTTCCTCAATTTTTAGTTTATTTTTGATGAGTTCTGTTTTAAGGTCTTCAAACGAACAATGTCCTGGACTTAGTCTTAGTTTTTGTGAGTTATTGAGGATCATATAGTCGTTGTCGCTTTTTATTACATTTTTATAATTCCAAAACACAGTGGCTGTCTTGACAAATAAACGTGAGTTTGTAGTCGTTCTTAAAGGTTTTTCTAAATAGATAATAGTTGGGTTTTGATTTATCCATACACTCAGTTTGGTGAAGTTCTTCATTCTTTTATTTAAAATAACTTTGTAAAATAAATGGACACAGAAATGATACAAAGTTTACTCAATGACAACTATAAAAGTTATATTAAAAATTTTTACAAAGATGAATACGAGCAAGCTATGGCACTCTATCGAGGTTGGGATAGAGAGAAGACTAAAGCACGATTCTTTAAAAAATACCCCTACGCCGACATTGAACGGTTTGTTTTTAAGGCTGTGATAGAACGAAGTCCTGTTAGAATACGAGATGCCATTTTCTTAGACACAAAACAAGGTAAAATTTATAAGTTGGAGACTTACGCCTTTCAACAAAATAAAAATGGCAAAAGTATTTGACGTCTAAGGCACCCAAGACTTGATCCCTGAGCTTGTGGGGACCTAGTAAAAAAGTCTCAAACGTGATTTTAGAGAAAAATAGTTCAATCGACTTTACGAGGTTAACGTGTACGTCAGTGACACAGCTTATTTTTTGGGGGGGTTTGAGCCCTTGAATACAAAAAATGTCTGGGTCAATGGTTTTAATCATCTTAAAGACCCCTACTATTGTAGTCTACTCATCGCCTACATCATTAGTTATCAAGCAGGCATGTCCACCGATCATCTTCTTCGTCATCAACCCAATATCATTAGTACTCTAGCAAGGTTCTACTTTTACTACCATATGAAGCGTCTTCTTCAAGATCCAAAGAAACTAACACCTTATTTGAGTAGCTTTAATAAACGACAGGTACAGTCCTGAATGGGATTAAAAAGTCTAAACCATCTTAATCGTTATAAGATGTTAAACAACAATCCAGACGACTACAAGGCTTTTATTAAAAAGTCGAGTGATGGACTGACATCGTTGGATCAAAAGTTGTTTCAACAAAGTACAGAAGCTTTTGTCTACTGTGTGTTGGGGGCTCAAGCTAAAACAAGATGGGCCATCGTGAGAAAAGGAGCAAAGTCTAAACAAACACAAGACGTATTTCATCAACTCGTCAAAGATACTATTCTAAAAGACGACGTCACCCAAACCATTGCCGACATGAGGCTGGCCATTCAACAAACACTAGTTAGACTTGAAATCGCGATAAGTCCTGGAGTCGTCGTTGTTCCAAGTCGAATAGTTATTTTAGAAAAAGACATTGAAGGGTTTAATAACACCTTAACTTTAGCCACCAACAACATGACATTGGGAAAAATGACATCAATCAACCAAAACCTAAAGTCGACACAAAGCCTAAACCCAAGTCCGACACTGAGTTCAACACAAAGCCAAAACCAAAACCTGATGAAAAGGTTGATAAAAAGCCAAAAACAAAGCCTGACACTGAGTTTGACACAAAACTTAAACCCAAGCCTGACACTAAGTTCGACACAAAACCCGAGTCAAAGCCTAAACTCGACTTTTTTACACAAATTGAGCACACCGAGCAAAGTGGGGCTGGTGCAAAGTCTAGAAAATCTTGCAATAGAGCCCACCAAGACGGAGCTTGTTACAACACCCAAAACGGAGGTTGCTATTCGTCACCCCGATGAAAACTACTCAAGATGGATTTACATTGGAGGTGCTGGGGTGGTTGGAGCTGTTAGTCGTTGGGTTTCATAAACAAAACAAAGTTGCTAAGAGATTTTTCTTGTAAATAAAATGACAACACACTTTGGATTTACAAAAGAAGACCAAAATAAAAAGCTAAAAAACGATATCCAAAAAAACTTAGAAAAAATCAACTTGATCCAACCTAGTCTAATTTCTTCGCAAAGGCAAATTAATGATAATACAACTCTTGCAAATATAAAAACAAAAACGATTTTGTTTAACTTTTCTTACTCGAGTATGGGAAGTAATCAAGTATTAAAACCTTACCACATAACTTATTATAAAGGACATCCACCTAAAGACAATTATATTTATTTGCCAAATATCAACAATAAAACAAAAATTACTCTTCTTCAACACGTATTCGACTTGGACTCTGCTATCACGAGTTTAACCTTAAAATACTTTATTCAACTCTTGTTCGACGATGGAACAGAAAAGGAGGAGGAGATAGTTGAGCTCAACATGAGCACCGCTAAAATCACAGTGGGGGCAAATAGTAAATTTAGAGAGTATCAAATCTTTATGCCTAGTTTCTCATTCTATCTACTCGACAAAGTAAAAAGCGCCTCCAACATCAATTTGTTTTATTTTAAAATTCAAAAAAACAAGCCAAGAGAAATACACCAACGAGTCCAACTTGGAGGTGCTGGTCGAGTTGGAGGCTTAAAAAATCAAAATTTTTTTCTTTTAAATAAATGAGTGAAACAAATACAGCAAGTTTAAACACAGTAGTGACGTCCCCGCCTACAACGACAAAAGACCCTGTAACAAAGTGCTTTGTTATTTTTATTCAAACACAACAAACACGAAAGCAAAATACAAGGTTCTTCTCCTTAACATCGCCACATTGTTTTTTTCACATGGTTTCCCCCTCTTACGTCATAACTCAAACTTAAATCACATACTTTACACTTCTTCACACTCCCCACACCTAAAATCCAACTCATTACACACTTTCAGAACAAAACTAAAAGATACTTCAACAGTTTAAACCTTACTACTACTGCAAAACGTTCTATCTGAGTAACTTATCTGTTCACTAGCTAATACATCACAGGTTGTTCATAACGATCTGGCATTCGTCGGTTGCGTCTTAGGTAATATGGTTCATGCACGACTCCACCGTCATCATTTTCTTGATCATTCCGGCGTTGCACAGGATTCCGCAATTCAACAACAAGCTCATCCATGTCTGATTCAGAGCTTTCTAAATCTTCGTTGTCTTCATGAACTTCATCCATGGCATAGTCAATGGAAAATCGCTTTAAATTATTGGCATGAACAACCTTTTTCTTCTTGTTGGCTAATGACTCTATCT
>JAODVM010380639.1:0-27374 GCA_025400095.1 Phenganax marumi
AGACGGTATATAAGCGCGCCTCGGGCCCCAAATCCTCAGGCGGCTCAACCAAGGCTTTGGGTGCACGTCTACCGCATAGGGGGGGATCGTTTCCCCGGGGATCATTCTCCCCGCCAAAAGTACTTTCGAAGGATCCAATATAAGCCTGTTTCTGACATCTCCCGCCGGCACGAATTCAAAAATCAATCGTTCCCCCCGACTTAGGGTTACATCATCGTCGACCAATCAGGACGCAATGACGTCAATTGATTGACAGCCGCGAAGCTACATAAGCGCGCCTCGGGCCCCAATTCTTCAGTCGGCCCAACCAAGGCTTTGGGTCACGTCTCTTGTAACAAAAATAAGGGACACATAGGGTTACTTATGTGTCTCGAAATCAAAAACGGATGCAATAAATCCGACCCTCCTAAACAAAAAAACGGATGCAATAAATCCGACCCCTTTACAAAAATACGGATGCAATAAATCCGACCCCCGACACACGCAACAAGATCGTTATTCCCGAACCCTTTTCGCTCTCTCCACCAACATTCATTAGCATTCCCGAACTCTCATTGGCTCAACCCCGACTTAGGGTTACGTCATCCACCATGTCTTTAGGGCTTACATGAAGTATCAACCCTACATCTCATCAACGTTCACGCACCCCCCGTCTCCCAACCCCAACTTAGGGTTAGGGTTAGGCTTAGGGTTAGGGTTACGTCATCGTTCTACGATCTGATTGGCTAATCGCTCGGTCACGTGACTTTTTCAAAATATCTTTTGTGAACCCCCCGTCCAAAACACCCGATTTTGGGCGTTTTTTTGGGCGTGGCCCACCCTAACCCGTAATAGTAATCTATACTAATTTCACGGCTTAGCAACCGCGCCTTCAAAAAAAAGTTGTCCCTATATCCTATTACTACTCTCCTCTGTATTTTCCTGTGAAATGACAGTGGTTTCTAACCTTTATCTTTGTTGAATAGTCCACGATATGCATAACAATGCGTGGTGAATTTAAAGTCGACTTCTTCATTTTGGGAAAACTTTATTCTTTTTGAAGACTTAAATAAATGATATATTCTTTTTGCCATGGACTCCAATGAACTTACAAATACTTGAGTGATATCCTCATCTGGGGACTTTTTCATGTAGTGTATTGGTTCTGATTCGAATACATCAAAGCACTTCACCAGGCAGCAAAATCCACTCGGCTCGTGTTTTTGATATTGGGCTGTGCTTCCACATCAACTTAGGGACGGGGCGATACCGATACCAAATACTCTATACTACCGATACTGGAAAATGTATCGATACTTTAGATACTAGTAAAAAGCATCGACCTTTCAATACCAACGAGCCTGCAGTATTTTGTCAGTGGTAAGGATTATAAAATACAATGTCGTACTTCATGTTTCTTTGTTACATTAAACTCAATTGGATTTCACTTGATGATTTCACCTTGCGGTTTGTCATGAATTGTGGATAAACGTAATTATTTGTCATATGAAGTTTTAAAAATGCCGTCATTTGAAAACAAATCTATTTTATTTCATAATCTGCAGGGGGGGGAAAGTTCCAAGAGTTGTAGTTCGCTTAAAGAGTGTCGTATGTAGATTGTTTCAAGAGTGTGGTATGGGGCTATTTTAGCAAAGTGGCAAATGATCATGAAAAGGCTGAGTGTAATGTGTGTTTGGAAAGTTTCAAACATTCCAACAATACATCATATCTTTTCAAGGTGTTTTTAGTATTAATGTTATTAATACTAATGTTATTAATAATTTTTTTTGTTTTATTATTATATTGGTATCGGTATCGGTATTGGTATTGGTATTGAAAAAATGGCTAGTATCGGGTCGAGTATCATATCAAATGAAAAAAGCTAGTATCACCCATCCCTACCTAAACTATGGTTTATTGGTTTTGGAAAACATTCTTTGTCTGCATATATAATGAAGGGATGTTGAACTGTTTTGTATATGCATAGTTTTTAAATTGAATGAATTCATATTTGTTTGGTAGTATTGTTTTTACCGAGTTATGAGATTTACAATATGTTTTTTGACTTGATAATAACTCCTTACCAAAGTATTGTAAGCAGCAATTGCATATGTATATTTTATTCTTTTTCTTTGTCAGCTTACTTCTAATTAACCTGCTCTTATTATTAATAACAATATACTGCCTATCTTCTGGTAATAGTAATCTTATGTTTGGTTCATCATGGATTTCACCCATTAGAAGAATCTATCTTTTTCATTGTATCCAAATAGATTAATTTTAATATTTTCCTCTTTTTTCAACCTTTTTAATATCTTCTAATGAAGTAGGAAATCTTATGGAGTTCCAATTTAATTTATTTGACTCTTGTATTAACTTTCTAGTTAACCCCCTAAATTTTTCACCCTTTGTAGATAATGCTATATACACAGCATATTTTAAAATTCTTGATCCATATTTTGTGGATTTATGGTTGCTTCCTTATCAGCTATCCATTTTGTAGTTGGAATGTAAGATGACCCCTCTAAAACTTGTATTTACTTTCATGGATGTTTGATTCTACTATTTTTTCAAATTGCCAACCAGATCCTTGTTTTTGTTCCTTGATAAAACTTCATAGAATTTTGCCCACCATTTTTTCATAAATTTGTACAATGTCAGTGCCTTCTAAAGTTCTATGATTTCCTGAACTAAAGTGATCTTTGCCTTGATTGGTGATTTCATCAGTTGCTGGATCCCTTTTAAGCATTGAACAAATTAATACTAATTCGATTTTGTTATTCGGTGACTTTGCCAGCAAGTCTATTATAATGTTTTTAATATGACCTCGCAACCAAGTTTCTGGATCGTAACTAAGTTCAACTTCAATTGTATAAGTACTAAGCCTTCCTTTTAACGCCTCCTTTTGAGGCTTAATCCAAAGTGGTTTATTGTTGCATAACTTCATAATTTGATTCTTTATTTCATTGTATTTATCTGATTCTTGAGATTTGATCTTATTCAGAACATGATTCACCAACCAATCATACCGCTCATTTATTTTTTTGCTCACAAAAGTTCTAGGTTTTGGGTTTTTTTTTATGAGGGCCTAGTTTGGACTGTCTTCCAATGTCTTCTAGGTCATGGTCTAAGGGGTTGGCCAATTTGGCGTTCATTGTCTATATTACTATAGGTTATTCGTTTTTGCAAAAAATATTAATTTTTGATCTTTTTCAATTTGATTGATGGCTTCAAATTCCTCTTCAAATGGGTCATAGTCAACTTCTTTTTCAATCTCATCCAATGAGTTTAAGTAATCTTCAACTTTGTTTAAATGTTCTCATATTTCATTTAATGAATCACAAGTAATTTTATTTATTTTCTTTTCAATTTCGTTTAAATATCCTCATACTTCATCCAATGGACCACTTGCAAATTTATTTACAGAATCTTTGATTTCGTTTACACCCGTTTTCAAAATTACGCGACCAACCGGGAAAAGACTCTCGGCCCGAGAGTAGGTTTTTATGTAACATTTTCGCGCAATTTTGTTTTTCAAAATGGCGGACGTGTTGTTGAACAAGATTTCAAATGAGTGTTACTCTGACCATGAAAGCGACGAAGCAGGCCAAGAAATTATCGAAAATTCGCCAAGTGCAAGTGATATTGTTAATTATCAATTATCAGAATCACAAGAGATCGAAGAAGACAGCGTGCATTACTTGACTTTGCCAGAGGAAGATCAAACCCAAATTGTTGACTCTGAATCTGTGGAGGTATAAAGACATGTCTGTATAATTGCATTGTCTAATGTATGCCAACACATTGTGAATATTGTTTGTTGTGACAAACAATGATGTACTCTAACATAATATGCTGAAAATCCTCGTTTGGGGGAGTTCGGTGAATATTGTGTTGTAATAATAAATAATTTCCAAAGACGTCTATTTTTATTACATTTAGAGAGAAGTAATATTATACTTGGAAACGAAGAATGGCTATGTCGCTGGTGCAGAGTGTCCACCTTTCGTGTTGCCTCTCCGGTGGGATTATGACATACTAAAACGATGCGTGCAAGACTATGTCATCCGCAAAGTAGGAGCCAGTAACGTTGTAAAAAAGCTGTACTACAAACGCGCCAATAGGAAGTCTTTGGTTTCACTTGACGGAGACATGGACATTCTATCTTTACTGAACGAATATCCCCTTGAAGAGCCCAAGCGTAAAGGGAGAAAAAGTAAATGCTACATATACTTGGCTGTGGATTTGCAAAAGGACGTGGGTACGTACGTGTTATTCACCATTTTACTTGCAGTAGTGTAATAGTTTTTATTACATTTATTATATATTAATTTAATATGTATTGTCACTTCAGGTAATACTCCTGTCAGAAAGTCACCACGTCTGCAAGCGCAAAGGCAAAACACATCAGATATTTTCATACATCCATACACTAATGGAAAGGTTTTGCAAACTGCAGACACTCTGCACAATATTTCCTCCAGTGTGTCACTTTCATCTATAATTTTGATGATTCTGTCCCTTGATACTGAAAACCTATATCTACCAAAGAAAGGCCTTTTTTGGCTAAGGAAAGGTACAAAGCAACTTGTTTCGTTAAAGAATGATGAAGACCTGGCATCTTGTCGCAGAGAATATGGCATCAAAGTACCAATTAAACTTGCATGTCAGTGCATTTCTTCTCCTGAATCAGGTAAAAAGCAGTTGTCCAATGAATTGCATTTAACTAGTAGGACACAATGTGGGTATTCAATGGTTTTGTTTTATCTTTTGGACACAACTGAATAACAACCTCCTAACATATTTCAAAAGTATATAGTTAGATATTTGGATTTCTATTAAATGTACAGTATATTTTTTATATAACTTTTAATATTAGAATCAAGTCAAGAAAAAGTTCTGCACCCTAGAAAAAGAAAACTTGATTTGGGAGGAAGCAGCTCTTCAAAAGATAACGAACTGTGGAATGAAGTTCACGTCTCGTTAGTTCGTGATCTGGAAAAGAAGGGTGTGATGTGGCGATACAATATAAATCACCTGAAACATTGGACTGATATTATAGTAGAAGGGAAATCAAGTGGTGTGGGCGATGAACCAGATTGGGAAAAGTGCATTGACATAGTGCGTGTTCCACCAAAGAATGCTAGATCTAGTGGAGCTTCATCTGTGAACAGTGAATCCAGCACGAGCTCAACACCAAATTCAACTGTTAATCAAAGCCTTGTCAATAACAACTCTCCAAATCTTTTGGAATTATTTATGTTGCAAAGCCAACAGCGTATGGAAATAGAGACAAAACGAGCTGATGTGTTCCAAAGTACACTGCTGGCCATGATGAGTTCCACTTTTAAGCCCAAGGTTGTTTTTTTCATTACATTACCAGATCTGTTTTAACTATATCTTATGCATAATCAGTCTTTACCTTTTAGGAGCCCATTGGAAATCAATTTACAAAACCAAAAGAGAATACAGGTTTGATTTCATTTTTTCACATACAGAATAAGTTTAATGTGTGCAATAACAGTAATAACTTATAAATGTTCAATACAGTAATTGAATCATGCAATGGAATGCTGCCAATATGGTAACAGTTGTTTGAGTCTTATTTAGTATTCTGTGACTGTGAGTATTGACAGGTTTCCCTATAAGAAGATATAAGTTAGTATATTATTCTGCAACATGTTCAGAAATAATTTCTAAATATTTTTATCAGAAATGCAACAGTTAACACAAGAAGATGTGGAGAGGTTACTGGAGAAGAATGGACTGGGAAGTTATTGCCAGACATTCCGTGAAAACAAAATAGATGGACATATGCTTGAAGCCATTATACATCCCACACTAGGTGAGGGATTGATGAAAAGTCTTGGCATCACTGATGAAAGAGACCGCTTGATCTTAGTCCAAGGAATATATAGAATCAAGTTTCATGGATGGGAAAATCAAGTAGGGCCTGAAGGAGTATAAGTGTATGGTTTACACTACCTCTAGTCATAGCCGCATGAGGATATTATATGGGAACATGAGGATTCTGATATCTGTCATATGAAAGTAAAAGTAAAGAACATGTTGGTACTTTTTTTTGGCATTTGTGGCCATATTGTTAATTAACAGTAATAGTTCAAACGTTTTGTGCTATTTATATAATACAAACCATATAAATTTGTTAGTCAGTTAGTTGACTTGTTCTCTTTCTAATGCATAAGAGTTGATTTATTCTTCATTGTTGCTATATTCAAGTATTATACCAGTTGATGTAAAATGTGTATATTGAGTTTTGCAAATACATATTTAGAATATGCCAATTTACCTGATGCAAAGCAATTTCAAAGCATCGCTTTGCGTATTTATGACAGATGTCTTGATGACCTTGAAGCCATTTTTTAGCTGTGCCAAAAGCAATTTCTATAGGATTTAAATCCGGTGAATATGGTCTGAAAAGAAAATTATACTATATGATATTGCTTCTTTTTCTCTATTTAGCCCTCCCTCTCTAGTGAAAGCCCCCCTCAAAAGGGTCTGAAAAGAATAAGTAACCCCCAAAAGGACTTAACAGAGAGAATATGGTAGTTAGTTTCCCAATAAGTTGGTGTGATAAAGTTTGCATCACAGATAGTCTGCAGATGGTTATCATGGTACTAGCAGTATAACTACTCACGGTAAATATATGACTAGACCACCCTTTTTTCGAACCATCTGGATCACTCTATCTGAATAATGAATGGTGCAGTTATCCAGCACCACAACAGAACAATTTTCATTCTTGGCAAATGATCCAATATAGGGTAGAATGAAATGTTCAAAGCAGAATTCAAACTGATCCATGTCGTATGCACCAATGATTGAATGAGCACTGATAATTCCTTTTGTGGACATTGCAGCCAGAACACTGAATCGCTGACCCCTTGTAAAATTTCCACGTGAATATAATCTACATCCTTTCAAGGATAGGCCAAATCGCCTCTGAAGAACAAAATCACAATATACAACCCAGAGTTTTGATCTCACATAAGCCAAAAAATTCAACACTTACTTGAAAAGTCCTATCATCTTTAGCAGATTCATCAATAAATAGGAATTGATGTTTGTTAAATCCTGCAACAAGATGGGAATATTGTGCACGTTTGACTTCATTCCATCGCTTAGCTATCACATGAAGCTGTGTGTGACAACAAAAACATACCATAGATTAGTAAATATTGTCTATTGCATCTGACCTTTAAATACACCGTAGATTAGTAGGAATTGTGTAATTATCACCTTTTTCATGGTTAACCCACACTGCCGTATATTTCTGGATAGTAGTCAACAATCATCTTAACAAGTAGCACATCCCTACCTTGTAAAAGAAGAACAAAACAATGTAGGCAGGTAAAAGAAAATGGAACATCAAATGCAGCATTATCCAAGTTTCTAATACCTGTTAGGATTCTTGGTTGTCCCTTATGGTACTTCTGATAATCCACACCCGAAGTGGTTCTGTGAACACTGCAAACTTTCTTCATGAAAGTGAGTCCGACTTTCAACCTTTTTAAATTTGATTTATAGTTAAACCCTCGTTGCTTAAAAATATCACTCTCCATCTGAGAGCCATTGGAAAATATTTTACCATACTCTCAAAATAACTGATTTGATACTCTATACATTAGTATTTTGGTAATTTTGCTATTTCATAACTTTTAATATAACAAACACCATAACAACATGTCTGCCATTTTGAAAAAAAAAATTGCGCGAAAATGTTACATAAAAACCTATTCTTGGGCCGAGAGTCTTCTTCCGGTTGATCGCGTAATTTGGAAAACGGGTGTAAAGATTTAAAAGGAAGTTCAATGCCTTTTGGTCGTGTTAGTGTCATTGCAATTGGTGATTTGTTTCAGCTTCAGCCAGTCATGGATGGCTATATATTTAAAGATATAGATTATTTGCATATGGCATAGTTGCTCCAAATTTATGGAAGGAACTTTTTAAAATGTTTGAGCTCACAGAAGTAATGAGACAAATAGATTGAGAGAAGACAAACATATGAAAGAGGATATTGAAAAACTGAAAGAACATATCATTGAGTCACATGATCCAAATTGTCCAATGCATGAATGCGAAAGTAAATGAGTTTAAAATTAGAGCACATCATGCAATTTCTGGCACAAAATATTCAATCAAAACCCATGATAGCGTTATTGGAGCCGATTCAAAAGAGCTCGGAATAAAATTCTAAAGCAAGTTCGTACCGATCAGAGGAAAACCGAACAGCTACATTCCATACTAAATCTTAGCTGTTGGTGAACAAACAGAGATATCTTTAAATACCAGGACTGACAACGGCTTGGCAAATGGTTCTGGTAATGTAGTTAAGTGCCAGAGACAACCAAACCATCTGAAATAATCTGGGTTCAGTTTGATCATGCTAATGTTGGCCGGAAGACAAGGCAAGATTATAGATAATTGTATTTTCAAGGTATTGACCCAAACTGGACTCCAATTAAGGCTGTCACTTCCCAATTTGTAGTTGGTCGGAACAGGTCAGTACAAGTTGTGCGTAAGCAATTTCCACTGAGACCAGCAGCTGCAAAAACGATACACAGGTCTCAGGGTGATACTGAAACTAAAATTGTAGTGAACTTTGAAACTAAAAGGACAATTCCTCAAATTCATTATGTTGGCCTCAGCAGAGTCACCATAACAAATCTATGTGAGAACAAAACAGCAGTCAACGAGGATGTGAAGCAGGAAATGAAGGAACTGAGAAGTAATTGCAAACTTGATTTATGCATATCACCCATTTACAAGTGTAGTCAAGTTTCATTTAAGCTAATATTTTTGAATTCTCGCTCTCTGCACAAGCATATTAAAGATGTATCCAGTGATTTAAACTATACTAGTACCGATGCCAGCATTTTTGTCGAAACAAGATATTCTCCTTCCAACACAAATGATGAATACACAATCAATGGGGCTATGATTTATTTAGAAATGATAGAATTTCATCTAGTAATGTTCGGTCATTCGGAGGAACAGCTGTATGTAGTCGCATTGACTATTATCCTGGTTATCCATGCATTATTAATAGAAATGGTTTTGAAATGGCAGTGTTAAGATTTATCATGCTGCCACTAGTAACATTTGCTGCCATATATCGTTCACCTAGAGTACCTATTTCAGATCTTTGTAGTTCTTTAAGAGATTTATTGATCTCTTTACCTACAGGAAATAACATATTTATTGGTGATTTTAATGTTAATTGTGGCTCAGTGAAACTGAAAAACTTCCTCTTTTCAACTTATTCATTCAGCAGTTTGAATACAGGCCACTGATATCAACTTTCACAACAGATTACGAAACTTGTCTTGACCATATATACACCAGCATGCCACAGTCAACTGTTTTTGGAAATGTATTAGAGACATATTTTTCAGATCATAAAGCCGTTTATATCCTTGTTAATCTTTTCTAGCATACTTTAGTAGTTCACAGCACTTGTCAATAATCATGTAATTTTGCGTTTTTACCACCATCCAAGCTAGTGCTTACAGCTATCAAGAGGTGAAGTCTTTCTGTTGCTTGATAAACTTTGGACAATGTATTTGTTGATTCCAAACAGTGAAAAACAATTTTAGCTAATTATTGATGATACTTTTATTATGTTCATGTAGAAAAGAAAATGGATAACGCTACAACTTCCAAGTAAGTATGTGAACACATGGCGTTTTTTCAACTTTAATCTTCTCTGCTTTAATATTATCTTGACTATATAACCTAATCTGTAACAAAAATTTATTCTCTCTCCATTTTAGAAAGGAGTCAAAACACACCAAAGTAAATAAGACTGACAAAGGTGAAAAAAGTTTAAGTTTCTATTATCTAAAAGGCATCCATGACTTTAACATTCAAATTTTCTGTCATGTACAGAGTCGTCGTTCCAAGCCGTGTACTAGTACCTCTTTTCAAGTGTGTCTTCTCTTTAATGTGAAAGATTTAATTCAAATATCTGTGTTTTTCTTTTGCAGATCCACAGCTCGAAGGTTACGTACGTCCATTCTTTAAGTCCCATACAGTCCTCCAGCAAGTCAAACATAAAGTACTTTGACTTTAAATTGCAAACTAGTGAAGAACAAAGTGTTCAAATGGTGTGCTATTCACCTGGAAAAAGAACGAAGCTTCAACAACATTTTAAAAACAAGTCACCTGTTAAAATTCAAGGTTCAAAACGAAGCAGACCCAAAGATAACGAATATTCTATCTCCAAAGCAGCCAAGAGTACACCCTCCACTGTTGGTTTTCCACACAATAACGTAGCTGCAAGCCAACTCTCTACTATAAAAGAATGCTTCCAAGTTGACGTGAAAGCCAGACTTATATCCAAATCGGAGAAAAAACAACCAGTTATTTATCAAGGAAAAGAAAAGTATAAAGTCGACTGTCTAATTGCAGATGCGACAGAATCTATAGAGATGGTATTATTGGAGGATGCGATTGAAAAAGTTACAACAAGCAAGAGTTATTACTTCCAAAACCTTACGGTTTGCGTTTTCGACAATAATAAGTATCTCAACACAAATGAAGGCACAATTATGAACGAAATCGGTGACGTAGATGATATTAATTTACCTTCACCGACTCTGGAAGACAACGTTGTGAAAGCAAAGTGTATTGGAGTGGAAATAAAAAAGAGCTTGTCATGTCTAGTTTGCAACAGCTCATTAGAAACAAAGGATGCCAAAGAAGAAACAACCATTACCTGCCCAAACTGCAATGTTATGACTTTGAAAAGTTCAACCACATGAAAGCTAGTTTGCCAATTTGCTTACCCAAATTGACGACAGCATTTTAAGCTTTACGTGCTTCAATGATGCCATTCAAAGCTTTTTAAAGTGCATCAGCCATCAAACTCCCATACAAAGCATCGAAATTAGTGAACTCCAACAGTTACTGCTGACAGGAGGTTCATTCGAAATGGTTGTCAACAGGTCCCAAAAACTTGTATCACAGTTCCTGAAAGCTAACAAAGACAAAGGAACATCGGTCTAGTCATGAACAGTGCTTGAACATTATAATCTTATTGAAACTGTTTGTAATATTGTTATTGTTCCCTTTTTATGCTCTTAGTTTATTAATAGATTAATCGATTATGTTGTGTTTCTTTCATATCTAAACATTTAATCCATTCAGAGTGTTATGATTTATATCGTTAGTCCTTGACGCCACTCTGTAGAAGTCTCAGGTCATTCAGAATGATATGATTCGTAGTGCTTTTTGTTAAATAGTCCAAATATTTTGAAAACGTTTAACCATGTATTGCCCACTTTGCATAAATTGAGCTTTTGTTATATTTGTGCGACAAATCTTTCCAAGCACGTTTAGTTTTCCACAACTCAAATTTTCCAGTATTTATCGCTGAGGTGCAGGGAGACGATCAACGAACAATAGACAACGCCGACATCTTGGTATGTGTCCATGTTGTCAAACTGACTTACTACTACTTTACTCAATATTTCCTTCCCAAGAATAAATTACCATTAGAAAGTAACATCTATTGCTAGACAGCCAATCAAATTGTATGTGCAGCGCAGATCACCACGTTTCTTTTCCGACAAGTCTCAAAACTGAAATCAGGTGCCAGTGTAAAAAGCATAAGTTTTCAATTTTATCGCTACACATTTATTATCTTACACCACTGGCAAGTTTATTGGGGAAATATTGGAAAGACACCTGTAACTTTCACCAAGCATTTCCTAAAATTTCTCTACTTTGATTGCAATAAGATTTCTACTTGACTGAGCA
The DNA here is from genome assembly GCA_025400095.1 of Phenganax marumi. Taxonomy (NCBI): domain Eukaryota; kingdom Metazoa; phylum Cnidaria; class Anthozoa; order Malacalcyonacea; family Clavulariidae; genus Phenganax; species Phenganax marumi. The sequence goes on from JAODVM010380639.1 coordinate 11,761, forward strand.
GTTCAACTTCCTATAGCACCTTTGTGAATGCTATATAACGTAACGATGAATTGATCAAGCATCGAACCAAATGCCTGTTGAAGGTCATTGTTTACATCAATAGCAAGAGTTGGCATTACATCATTTGTTAGCAAAGTTTTGCACAAACTACGAACTTCCAACAATAGTGAGTACTTAGCCAAGTATTCATAAAAAATAATGTACTCGTATTGTTACCTGAATTTATCGTCTTTTTTACACATTTGCCTCAAATTTCTGCGTCCAAAGAAATTTTGTGGGAAAAAAGGATTTTTGGAAAATGTAGAAGGGTTTTGACAAGGTAGTTGTGGAAACGCTGGACAAATCAGGACTGTCAATCATTTCACAAATTCTGGATAATTCGAACGACGTTGAATCTTAGCTCTACAGGCAATACACCTTAAGATTGTTTAAGCCTTTTTTCAAGGTGTAATTGCTACAATAATGATCCAAATAGCTAGGCTTGTTGTGTAGTACTGTGGACAACACACTCACTTTCTTGGCAATAACAGAAGAAGAAACAACAAAACATGCCACCATTTAAGCAAACTTTAAAAGATCACATAAAAACAACAACTTCTTGATTGGTATAACAACTATTGGCCGATGTTTTGCAAAGAAGATACTGCATTAACACATCAGCACAAGAAAGGAATTGAATGTTAAGCAAATCCAAGAGCTCAGTGCTGGCAACAGCGGGCAAAATCAGTACACTATCCTTTGAAATCTGGAAGTCTGTTGGAAGGTCAAGAAGCCAAAATCAAGTTATTTGGCCTCAAAAAGGCCAATATACCAACCCTGGTCTTAGTGTACATTTTTTTCATTTGCTGCGCGACCTTGTGTTCCAAAATTGTATCATAATTATAGATTACATGTAACACGTCATTCACGTTGATCTCCATAAGCCCAGAGAACTGGCATAAGCCACATGCAGTCCTCGACTGCCTATTGTTGTACTATTAGACTCTTTTGATCTTTTCGCATACTACTATTGTGTAGTGAGGATGAAGAAAGCGTTTACATATGCGTTATTAGCAATCGTCTTCTCTTTAGTACAATTTAACCTTCTGCCTAACACCGTTCAACGTTAAGACACTTCCGTATAGGTAGACACCATTGATTTAACTACTGACACGTCGCCAGTAAGGTATTGCTTTATTGACAATCTGGTTCTAATAGGCGAAATGCCGGAATTGTTGCTATTTTTAATAGTATGAGCCAAAGCACTTTGTCTTGTAGAAGCCCTTTAGTAAGTGACTTAAAATCTGGAAAGGAATCATCCACTGAAGATATGGTGAGTACATGCGTTACAGAAGATTGCTTCTCTGAAACATTAGAAAATGAACATAAGATGTATTTTCCTTTTGGTCAAAAAAGGTTGTATATATTTTTGAAGTGTTCTATAAAAAACGTCACACTGACATGGGGGTAATAAAAACATGAAGTTTTCAATTTACACAATAGGAAAGTGCATCAAATTCTGACTCTGACTTTGAATCGGCCCAACACAAAGTGGCATCTACTCTACAGTGCCACAAATGCTCAAAAATATTCTCAATGACAATTAATTTGAGGAAACATCAGAGATTGATACGTTGCATTAGCCGTGAGAGGTATGGTTAAAATGGTTACATTTGATGGAGTTTTTCAGATTCTATTGCATACATAAACTTACCACATCAACTCTGCCTTTTATCAGCCTTGAGTGGTTATTGCTGGCATTTTTAGTTTTATTTCGTTAATATTCTTCCAAAAAATCCTTGCTTCTAATCAACAACACTGTTAAAGTGAAAAAGACACTAGTCAGTGTTGATTATCAGAGTTTTCTGAACCTTAAATGCATGTCTTACAGCTTTCGTTGATAACTACAAATCTTTTCGAAATTAGTCAGATTATAGTTGGGTCCAAATCAAGCTATCAGCCAAAGACACTGACTTGACGTTAGTGTCTTTAAAGTGCAATTTCTAAAACTTAACGATTCGATTTAAATCGCACTTCATATTCACATTGCTGTTATGTGTCTTATATGCAGTGAGGCAAGAAGGCTCATGCCTTTACTATGGAGTAAGTGCAAGGTCGATAAACGAGAAAACTTGCCACATGATATTAATGGAGATTGTGTGTACGGATTGTCACCCCCCCGCGGGATTTTTGCGGGTTTTTTTTGCAAAATCCTGCAAAATTAGTATAAGCTACTATTATGCAATTTTCAAAAATTGGGGGGGGGGGGTGTGATCAAGTTTCAAACTAATTTGCATATTAAGCCCTGCCCCTCGACCTGTCAATCATTTATGCAAATTAGGTCACCAAAATTAGTATAAGCTACTATTACACACCTGCCTAATTATGTCACAAACTAATTTGCATATCATTCCGCACGACTGCACAATAATATTCGACGAATATAAGTAAAAAAAAAAGTTTCAACAAAACCAAAACACAACAAAACCTCATTTGCATATTGCTCGCATGACTGCACAAAATAATTTGAGGAATATAACTAAACAAAACATGAAATCCTCAAAAGAGAATAAAGAAATATTAGCTCGAATGAAAGAGAAATTAATTAAAGATCCTATAATTGATGATGAGGATCCTGATATAACTAAAGAAGATAGAGATTTACAATACTTAAAGAAACAGGGACCAATCAAATGGCCCAAGAATGAGGAGCTATAGAATGATGAAGAAATAGAATTTAGAAGAAGAAAACTGCTTGAAGAATCTAAAGTTGAAGCTGATAAGAAACAACAATACTTAAAGAGATATGACATTAAAGAAAAAGAGCTAAAGAAGAAAAACATGCCACAATTACGTATTGATGACATCATACCTAATTTGCATATTGCTCGCATGACTGCACAAAATAACAACATGCCTAAAAGATTTACAAAAAGTAATTTCAACATAAAAAATCCATTAGTAGAAAAGATGGCGTCAAAACCAAAATTTAAAGTTAATCTTGAAACGGCATTAAAAAGACCTAAGAAGCAACAACCTCCAATTAAAAAATCAATTGCATGGGAGATACTGAAATCTGACAACTTAATAAAACATGGTGTAAAAATTACTGGAAGAACATGCAGACCTCCATCAAAAGAAGATTTCGACATTCCACCACAACAAATTGATAATGAATATAGATTTTCAAACCAAGGTCAACAATTTCAATATATAAATGAATCAAAAGCAGATGGTTTAAAGGCAGTAGGACTAGATATTTCAGCAAAACAAGCATTAGATCGTTTTAGACAAATACAAACATCCAGAAAAATGTAGGTAGACCAAAAGGAACTACTAAACAAAATAGACAGGAAAATATGTATGGTGGGTATGAGTACATAATGAATCCTTTAGACACTGACTTAGAAGACACTGGTGTAGAATCTCTTAAGCCAACAAAATACATAAAACTGAAGCCAAAACTTATACCAAAACCTAGAACCTTCATGAGAAGAAGATTAAATAAATTCTATGATTGGTTAGTTGATTATGTTCCTGAAAACAAAAAACTAAAGTATCAAATTCATATACAAAAATGAAAAATAAAATTATGAGCCTATACAAGAAACCAAAGATAGAAGTTAAACTTGAAAAAGAAGCACCGAAAGGAATGCTGAAACTAGTTACGGCCTAGTGTCTCTGCTTACAAACATCGTTAAAAATGACGTCGTAAAATTATTAACAAACCTAATGAATAGCAAAGTAGAACTCATACTAGTTTGTTCATGATAAAAAGAGATCCACTGATAGATGAAATAAAATCTAGAGACATTGATCACTTTAGTTCAGCAAATCATAGAATCCTACCAGAAACAAACACATCTCAAACTTATCAAAACATGCAAAATAAAGTCAAAGATCCAAAAATGTAGAAGCTGGTAAGCGACTAGTTGAAATGTCAAAAACAAGCCAAACTTGAAAAAAATAAACGGTTAGAAAAATTCGAAAAACAAGTGCAAGATAACAGCTGGGATTCTTACCAATATTCGGTATTGTGCCTGTACTTGGAATCTGTATATATTTGTGCATGAACAACAAAAAACCAAAACCTTAAATGAAACCGACCTAAAGAAACCACTTAGCCCAATACTAGAAGATCCTGAACCTAGAGTAGATATTAAACGAGACACATTTGACTAAAAAATGAGATTTTACACATTAAATAAATGAGTACTACTTCGAAACTACATACAATAATTAAATTTATAATGCAGTCATGTTGACATTGTCAGCTGTTGGTGTTTCCATGATAGGTAAGAAAATTTTTAAAGAGCCTTTGGGTACTCCACAATCTGTAAATGGAACATTAAAACTGCCTGAACGTGTCATGGCTGGATGGGTAATATTGAAATATCTCAAGACAAAAAATTATTCCAGAAAAAATAGACAACAATGAAAAAACTAAAGTTTTCCCTATTAAATAAATGGCTTCAACTGTAGCAGATGGAATATTTAATGCTTTTGCTTTTGCTGGTGCTGGATTTTTATTCAGTAAACTCAATCATTCTGTTTATGAAGCAGAAATGAAATGACACAACTTAGCTTTGGAAAACTTAGCTTCTGAGAAAGAAAAATGGTATGAAAGTGAAACTGCTCAAGAAAACAAAATTGCTCAATACCATCAAGAATTATCAGATGCTAATTCAGACATTAATACAACCAATGATGCTTTGGATCAGATTAAAAAATTAAACTTAGACTGGGAACGAGAACCTGTCTTGGATGATTATTACAAACCATCAAGTGAAATGCAAGAATACCAACTCATTGCTTCTGGCGTTATGGGTCTTGTGGGAGGTTGGGCACTAGGTAAAATGGCTGGTTATTTTTTTAAATTTTTTTTACACATATAATAAAAGAATGAATAGTCTCAAACAACTAAGACAAAAAGCAAAGTCTCAAGGCATCAAAAACTCATAAAAAATGAATAAATATCAAGTATGTGAAGCTCTAGGAATTCCAAAATTACCACCTAACAAACAGTATTAAAAACACTGCAAACATCAAATTAGAACACCTAGACTCTCTTCCATACCTTTCCTTCTACTTGTGGAGCAATTTAATAGATCACTCAGTAAAAATATGATTGTGACACAAATTTAACAAAATAAGCATGTTACATTCATTTTTCGCTTCAGATTTCATGTTTTCGCGTCGTTCAAGCCATCTCATGTGCCAAATACAAATATGGGAGAGGTTGGCCATTCAAGAAATGCTACAAGAGGGGCTAAGAATGACACCGTAGCTTGAGGGGCTGCAGACCATGTTGTTGAAAGTGTCATTCTTAAAACGAAACTAGAAAGGTACAGTAAAATTCAAACCTAGTCAGAATCACGCAGAACTAATGGTCGAGAAAATTGGGCAGGCGATGGATTGCTAGTTAAAACGTGCTTTGCGATAAAATGAAGCTCAGATTGGGACAGTATGTATACACAAGAACAAAAAATAGTCAACATTAAGCAATAAATATAAACTCTATACTTTATACTATTTTTTAGTTTCCTGCATGGCACATACCAAGGTGGCCAGTGCCCAGACCAAAAGAAAAAGGACCAGTTATCCTTATGGCGACAACTCGATTGAGCCACTTAGTTTGCAAATAAGGTCCGAAGAGGCTCCATTGACACAAATCAGTATGGTGCTGGTCCGTTTATGAGTGAAAATTCAAGCCACCGAGCCAGAAATGCAGATATATGCAGCTCATCAGACAAGGAAGCACCAGTTCGAAAAACGTGAAAAAAGCCTATAAAATGAGGGTGACTAGGAGAAAGAAATTTGAGGAATCCCTAAAGATGGCCAAACAAGCAAAAATTTCACCTGTTAAGACTCACGATTTGAGTGCAACAAAGAAAATTTTTGAACTCAGTGGCGCAGGCAAAATTCATCTCACAGAGATATCAGAAACTATTTTGTGTAACTGTTCATTTGCTTGAGGTAGTGATCTTTGTCTTCACATTATATGGGGTGTTAATGAATGTGCTTCATATAAATGAACATGATAAGCTGCTTCATCAAAAGACACATTCTATGGATAATGTTGTAAAGATGTTTTGACATTGCCAAACAAAGACCACCCCAACACAAACAGCAGAAATTGGCACCTTGATAGGAACTACTGGACAACAGCGTCAATTCCAGCCTCCTCAAGCAGAGACAGCATCTGATGGTACCTGAATGGCAACTACTGGACAACAGTATAATTTTCGTCGACCATATATGCATGCACCTTTTCCAACATCAAAAGTTGGACAGTACGTGCTTGCATCATTGCAATACTGCCACCAGAATGTTGAGAAATGCTTCGGCTGCTCTGGTCTTTTGAAGCATCAACAATTCATTTCCATTCCACCACAAGATCTGGTCATTGTTGGCTTGATGCCACACCAACATTTCGTTGGAGTTGTATCTCACATGAAAATTATCAATGCCTATTTTCATGTCAATGAAGGATGCATCAAATGCACACTCCCAAATTTTTCCAGTACCCTAATTAATCTTCAGCCAGGGCATTCACCATTAAATCATGCAGACAAAGTATACTTGCTTAGCAACCTAAACTTGTCTGTGTAGCACTGAAAATTTGGTTAAATTGATAAAATAGGATGTTGCTTTCCAGCGAGTGACTCAGTGTGGTAGGTGTTGCGCTGTGGTCAGGTCATAGGCGAGACTAGTTGGTGATCTGAATCTCCCGCTCCGCCATGTTCACTTTGTGTTTAATTAAATATTCATGCATTATATACATATAGTCATGCACGTATGAAAGTGAGAGATGCGCAAATCTGACTTCACTTGATCTTAACCGACTCTAGTATGTTCTGTGTAGTGACAAGGAGATATACATATAGAAAGTATGTGGTAATAAAACATGGTAGCAATTACTTGTGTTCTTTATTCTCATTCTTACATACAGTTTGAAACATGTAATATTCAAGGATATGAGCTCGATTTCTAGCTTGTATCCTTGGCTCAGTATATAGTATATCTCGTGCAACTCATCCTTGTGTCAACAAAAGATGATATCAATATCGATGGTCTCGCAAACTTGGCTGACACGATTTTGGAATTCAATCCCATTCCCAACACCACTTCAGCCATTTCAAACCTCAGCAGTTCACCCACTATCACCAACCCAGATCAATGTTTGGAGCTGCAGCAACATCACAAAACTGTTTCCAAACTCGCTGCCACAGTGCAAAACCTCACGCTCCAACGCCAGTCCACAAATCACAACCAATCTCGTAGCCGCTCATGCAGTCGCCAATCAGTCCCCAACTTGCGGAATGAAGCTCCATCTATGACCACATGCTGGTTATCACACCAAATTTGGTCCCACTGCCCGGATTTGTAAACCTCCATGCTCCTCTTCCTATCAACCTCAGCAACCATCAAACTCCAACGCCAGGCAACAGACGTGGCAAGCTCATCTGGCGTTTCCACTTAAAGCCGCCTGTTTTACGTCACCGACACCACTACAAAGCAATGTTTCCTCATCAATACAGGTGCAGAAATCAGCATTATTCCACCACAGTCCACCAATTGACAACACCGCCAAAGTTATGATCTCCATGCTGCCTAATTCTTCTATAATTGCTACCTACGGTACAAGATCACTAACCTTCAATCTTGGTCTTTGTCGCTCATTTCCATGGATATTCACCATTGCCAACATCCGTCATGCTATAATTGGCACCGACTTCGTACGTCATTTCAACTTACTCGTGGATATCCATTCCAACAGCCTCATTGATGCATAATGACCCTTTGTGTCAACAGCATTACTGCACCAATCCAAGCACTCAATCTTGTCCACGCATCCTTACCTTCAACGCCGTATACATCAATCCTCAAGGGGTATCCTGACATCACTCGACCAACAACCAATCAATTTCCTGTGAAACATCACATTGTCACCAAAGGTTCACCTTGCTCCGCATGACCTCGCCGTCTTCCACCAGCTCGACTCAAAGCAGCTAAAGCGGAATTTCAACACATGCTCAACCTCAGCATCATTAGTCCCTCAAGCAGTCCGTATGCTTCACCACTTCATATGGTACCCAAGCCTTAACCTGGTGATTGGCGTCCACATAGTGACTAGCGTGCTCTCAATCACATCATGGTCTCCGATCAATATCCAGTCCCACACATCTAAGATTTCTCCGCTAATCGTCATGGGAAAACCATTTTCTCTATGATTGATCTAGTCCATGCATACCACCAAATCCCGGTCGCCGAATAAGACATCTGCAAAACAGCTGTCATGACTCCATTTGGTCTCTTCAAATTCACCAGAATGCCTTTTAGTCTCTGCAATGCCACCCAAACCTTCCAGCATTTCATGAATGAGGTTACCTGTGACCTAGACTTCATTTTTTTCTACATCAGCGACATCCTCATCGCCAGCACCAACGCAACAGAACACACCATTCACCTGTGTCCTCTGTTTGATCGCCTTAGCAAGTATGGTGTCCTCATCAGCCCATTCAAATCCATGTTTGGTGTTTCACCACTTCAATTTCTTGGTCACACAGACAGCGCCCATGGTACTCAACCTCTTTTATCTAAAGTTGAAGCTGTTTGCAACTTCCCCCAACCAGACTCACTGCGAAATCTTTGCGAATTCCTCGACATGATTAACTTTTACCATCGTTTCATTCCACAATGTTCTCACATTGTGCAACCACTCACTGACACATTGTCCCCATCAAATTCTTCCACAAAATCCGCCACCAAGAAGCTTAAACGGTCAGAAGCCGCTGTCGCAGCTTTTGCAGAAATCAAGAATGCCCTCATCGACAGCACACTTTTGGCTCATCCTGAACCTGATGCCAAACTCAGTCTCATGACTGATGCCTCTGATGTCGCTGATGGAACAGTCCTCCAACAGAAAGCCACAACATTTGGCAACTACTTGGTTTTTTCTCCAAACAGATTCAGCCCGCCTTGCTCAAGCTTTTGTCACACATTGGATTTCTCGATTTGGTGTCCCACAAGTCATCACCACCAACTGCAGAAAACAGTTCGAAAGCAAACTCTTCACCTCCCTCACTACTTTTTTTGGCTCCACTTGAGTTCGCACAACAGCTTATCATGCGATAGCGAATAGCCTTGTTGAATATTTCCACCGACAGCTGAAACTTTAAAGACTACCCAGAATTCCACCTACTGGAGTGAACATCTGCCCCTAGTACTTCTCGGCATTCGCACTGCCATCAAAGCAGACCTTAGTCATAGCATTGCAGAACCAGTGTATGGCACCACCCTTTGTCTACCAGGCAAACGTTTCCACCCAAACTCTGACGACACCGAACTTGATCCTACCTCTCACGCAGATCGCCTCAAGCATGCACTCTGCGATTTGCAACCTCCTAAAGATCGGCTTCAGCACCACTACAGTCACATTTCGAAAGACCTTGACACCTCCAAGATTCATGGTAATCAACTTCCCATAACCACATAAGAAGAGAGCAATTTTCAATGTGCTTTGACTGTTTCCAGTACTTTTCAAGAATTTTGTTTTCACTTGCATTTTTTGTTATGTGGAACAACAAAATGTTTCATTCTGTGAGGAGTCCATGCAAATTTTTTGATGACATGGTAAGCCACATTTCGGGTTCCAGTGGTGCCGTCTCTCTCAAATATTGAAATGCTACTTCATAAGGACTGGTGTGAGAGCTATACAAGGAGTCTGAGTGAAAGGCATCGTGTGTTTTAGTTACATAGGAACTCAATTATTGCGAGAGCAGACCATGTCCATCTGAAAGTTGAACATCCATGCTACATTCTAATGCTGAAAGCAATGGTGAGACATAGGCTCTCAGGTTGTTTTCAATTGCCTCAAAAGGATGATACAACTTAAGAATCTTTTTGAAATGAACAGCTTGAACACAAGTTTTGTCATTATTTGCAGGCAAACTTCCTATGTCAGCTCTCTGAAGATGATAAACAAAGTAAGTAGAGTCTAAATCAACCCAAGGTATATCAGCTCTAATGTGTTCGAAATCAATGCCTTCAGTGCTTCTCAGCCAGATGAGTACATGAATGTGAAGTGTACCTCTTTTTTGAAATTCAAACCTGTAGAAGTAATTCAAGACATTATTTACAGTTGCCTTTCTTCGGTATGAAAACAAATGGCTTTTCCAAGTCTTTGAGTTGCTTCCGCACAAATAGCCTTGGACTGTTTGTTCTAAAGTGTTTACAAAATGTAGTGTTTTGAATGCAGAAAGTTGCATTTCACCAAAACCTGTAGTTTCTTGTACATGCTTCAGCCATGGATGTGAAGGAAAAATCCATTCACTTGGTGATATAGTGAGAAACAAGGTAGGAAATCCTAGTTGCTTAACTGCATCTATAAGACAAAGATGTTGCCATTTCCAGAATTGTGAGCTATAAATTCTTTTGTTTTTAAAGCTCTGGCTGGTGAACAGTTCTTTTTTCTTGCTGTAGCTACAGCACCAGAAACAGTTTTAAAAAGCCACATGTCATAATGAAACTGAAGCATTTGCAATTAGTTGCATAATCACTAAATGTTCCAAAGACCTTTTTCACGAAAGCAATTTTTGTACTGGCACGATTTTCTTTTCCAGATAAAGATGTTTCACGAAATTCAAGAGTTGGATATAAATTAGGCCACACAGCACATCCAATAACAACATTTTGCGAAAGTCACAAACATGAAACCTGTCAAAAGATTGTACTTGCGCCCTTCTCATATCAACAAAATGCTTGTATTTTGACTCCTTGTTTGCCATTAAGAAGTTATATGTCTGCAGACAACGATTCCTTGCTTCAGTATTAGTTATTAAAGTAATTTTGTCTATAACATCTTGCTTTGCCCAAGTTATTCCAAACATGTTAGTCTTTTGCCGATATCCATTTTGTTTTCGCATGTAATCTCCAAGAGGAACAGTAAAGGGACGTAAACAAAGAATGTCATTATGTCTCAAGCCCTTTAATAGTTGTGGTATCAAGTCTATGGTGGGGTTAATATACATCTTATTAACACATGCGTCTTTTCGCAACCTTTGATGCAGGGTGTTCAAAATAGTTTGGTAGCATTGTTTGTGGGAGTAAGATTTTACAATTTTCAGAATAAGAACATGACAAATGCTCAACCCAAAATTTTATGTTCTTTGCAATAACAAGACCAATTAATGCAATACCTTCGTTGCAAGTAAGACATTGTTTGTACTTATGAGCCAATTTCAATTTTTCTTGTTTTTGCATATCTCATCGTTTTGTTAACTGCATTTGTCGTTCATCAATTCTCTCTTGTTTCATGTTGTTGGCCATAACAGATAAAACTGTCTAGCATTCCAAAAAGTGGCTGATAAATCAAGATCCCAAGAAGCCATAAGTCAAAACTAGCATAAACAGTTGTTTGCTTCACTTTCAAATGTAGTAAAGTGAATGTCAATGAAAGTAATATATAAGATCATCATAAAAAATATGATGCACTTTTGGTTGTGGTGTAAAGTGTTTCAAGAACAAGTGCATTACATTTCTATAAAACTAGGATTGAAAAGCTGATTATAAAGAACAAAGCATTTTCTGCAGTGAAATAAGTTGTAAAGAAATTGCGCAAAGAATATTAACTACTTATAGAATGGAAGATATTATCGAAATTACAAGAGTAGTAAATTTGTCCCTCGAGATTTGAACTTGCGGGGTTGATTTGATGTACCATGTGATTGACTGTTTTTGTGCTCGCGACATGAATTTGAAAAGCCACGTGATGAAAAGTTATTCTTGTCTTGTAGCATCTAAGGTAAACACATGCCAGTTATTAAACAAGAAACTTCATCACACAGACATGCGATCTTTTTCAATTCACAATCAAGTTCCGTGGCTGATCTGTGTTTAAATTAAATACTTTGTAGGAATGGAATACTTTGTGTTCTGTCAAGTGCGCTATTGAACCTACCTGAAAAACAGTTTAAAAAAACGTCCATTCTGAAGGGGAACCCTCAAACATGCCGATCAAGACAACCCCTGATCGAGGGAAAACAGCCAGGAAAGGACTTACTTATCCCGCTTTCGAACGCCTCGATACCATACAAAACGCATTTGTTAGTCCTTTGCAGTCATATATTACATCAAAAAGGTATGATTGAAGATCAAGAGAGGGCTGTGCGCACTATAGAGAAAGAACGCGATAACTTTGTTTGAGCACAACAGCAAGGAGTTTTCTCTAATCTGCCAACCTGCAGAAAGGGTCACATGAAGGAAGGGCACAACAGATTAAACCGTCCATACCCCACTTCTTGCTCATCATCAACATACTGCAAAAACATTGCCAAACATCTGGGTGACAAGCAAACTTTCAAAGATTTGAACAACAAGTTGGGGAAGAGTGTAAACTTTTGCACTCTATGAAAAAACAATTAAAAAAACAAAGAAACGTTGTGCAAAAATGTAAGAAGTTGGTATGTTATTCGAGTAAAGGAGACATTAATGGCAAGCAATCCTGAGAAATACATGATAGAAATTGACGGTAAATGTATCAAGAACTGACGTGAAATAAAGACAGTAAAGTACTTAAACGAGAATTTAGGGGTAAAATTCCCTCATCTGAGGAAGTTAGAAAGACGATAATGACTGTCAAAACTTTGGTTCCAGAAACGAAAGGGAAAACATCAGTTCATAATCCGTATAAAAAGCTATGGGAATCAAAAGGAGTATCGTGGCCTAAACCCTGCAATATTAATAATCTGTCAACAAATTGTTGTACAATTGTCACCTGCGATGCTTCTATTCCTTCAAAAGAAATGATCGACGCTGCACTTTGTTCTCCACAAAGAAAAAAAGCTGCCTTTGCAAGAGATAACTCATACATTTACCAAGACGACTATAAACTTGCTTTGGGCATGCAGAACAGTTATGGTACCTTGCCAACTTCTTTTGATGTAGATGCTTTTGAACACACAAACAAAATTGTAGGTTGCAAAGGCAATGTCAACCAGGAGACAAAACAACCTTCGTTCGATCAAAAAAACAAAAGAAATGTCATAGATTCATATATCGAAGCATCTGCATCAACTGGTGTGGAGACCTTCAGTCAAGCCTTTGAACGCACATGGAGCAATATTTTACATTTTCAAAACAATGTCTACTAGGAGACAGAACCTTGGACAGAATGACCTTTGCTTGATCAAGAGAACTCAGAAAATGTCACACATTCAAATATCGAAGCATCTGCATCTAGCCGTGAAAATATATCCAGTCATTCCAGTGATAGTGAAGCAGAAAGCAAGAGTAAGAAGTCAACACTGAATTTGTACGCCCTTGCCGAGCCTTGCATTAGAAATGTTTGAAAACGATTTATAGCTTTTGTTTGAATATCTTAACCCATAATGACTCGTTATTGTTGTATTTATAATACTTCTGTATACATTTGTGTTGGTTGGAAGATGCACTTGATTGCATAAACTGCTTTTATGTAGAGTTTGTAACACATTTCGTGCTTTGACATTTTTGTTGACATTGAAGTATTCGACATTGTTGTTTTGCAAAAATGTTAAATACAAGTAAATACAAGTCTAATACAAGTAAATACAAGTAAATACAAGTCTAATATAGTTCAAGTAGTCGAGCGTAGTCGACATTTGCCATGCTACATTTGTTTTCAACAGTTCGACACATTCTTCTCCATGTCCAAACACGCTCACTCATGAGATTTCTAACCGCTCGCTCGATGGTTGATAATGATGTTCCTCCAGGTAGATTTCCATGCTGTTCTATATTGTTTTTAACGTGCTTGTAAGAAATGGAAGGTTTTTGCGTTTTAATGGCTTCAACAAGCTACAGCTCACCCACTCCTACTTTTTTTGGGTTACCTGAGGTTCGTTTTCTTGGGCTTGCAGAACTACTGTTTACAAAATTTCCCCAGATGTCTTTAACAGTTTTTTGATTAACTTTATACTTGGCACCAATTGTAATCCACTGCCCAGGAAAATATTCTGTATAACTATCGCCTCCACACTTCAAAATATCATCAATCCAGAGTGGAAAGTTTGTTTTAAGTGTGCCAAGATCTACTCCAGGTTGAGAAACATGCGCCAGTAATGGCGCAAATCGTGTTTTCACATTTTGACATGCGCCAGCGCTACAAGGTCGTGAGTGACTCCCTCTATCCCTACTTACTACCCCAGAAAAACACTGTCTCAAAAAAAAGGTAGATATTCACTCAGACACAAAGTAGAGAATAAGCATTCAAAAAATGCAGTCATTACGACTTACGACTCATATCGTTCTCAAAACTCACTTCTTACACTCTTTCTGAAGACTGAAGTAGAAACGCAAGTATAATAAACAACTTTAATTTCTTTTAACCTTGAAATGAATATTATGGCTGAGATGTTCGAACACTTTATTGCTGTACAATGATAACAAGCAGCGAACTTTATAAGCGTAATGTATTACTCAGTGACCCTTCACATATTTACAAAAGAAATGGCAATGAAACGTCTTCTGTGCGATGGCATTTAAGTACTTTACCTTCGTTTGCATATCTCGCCTGATCTCCTAAGGTGCGCGATGAATGCTTGGGGAACAAGGTGTCTTTATCGCCATCGAGATACAACTTGGTGATTTCTTTAGTTGCTTGTCTTGCTTGCAAAATTGGGGGCATGCACCAGTCAAGCTTTGTTCTATAAAAAGCGAATCTTTTAGAAGAATGTCTCATAACATTTAAACTGTGCAGTTAAATTCATGACTTGCGTGGAGGCAGACACTAGCTTAGTTATTAAGGTTTACATGTTGTTTCTATATCGCTCTCACTTTCTGACTGTGACTGGTCATTTGACCTTTCTTGTCTTTGATTCATATCCATACCTTTAGAAACAAAATAAGGATAAGACAACTATTATTGATTACAGTTCTATCTAAGCCACATCTTATAGAAAAGTTGACAACATAGAAACATGCATAAACTTACCTAATTATAATATTTTTCGGCTAAAACATTTTCTCTTCGTACATGACCACTTGAGCCACTTCAATATTTGCATGTAAAATTGTAAATCTTTGCCACGTGGTGAGGGGGTTAGTGTGAAGGGTTAGGAATATCAAAAATAATTATTGGTAATTCATTGGGCCGTAAATCAAAATCATTCGTGAAAATCTATTGTTTGTAGCGCAGTAAAACCGAAATGTCTCGTAATTTCTTTACTTCAGTTAATGTCCTATGTAATACTTCGGGTCGCATCTGCGTATTACTTCGGGTTGTATCCTACGTAATGCTTTGGGTCGTATCTCCGTTTTACTTCGGGTCGTGTCCTACGTATTACTTCGGGTTGCATCCTACGTAATACTTCAGGTCGTATCCTACGTGATACTTCAGGTCGTATCTCCGTATTACTTCAGGTCGTTTCTTCTTAATACTTTGGGTTGTAAATACCATGATGCTTAAGTAACCTGGAGGGAAATTTTGGCATGTCAAATCATCATCAAAGTCATATATGTATAGTGTTAAATATATTTTTGAAGCAAAACATAACCAGTATTTTATTGTTTCTGCACTGCATGTATGGGAAAGCTAGGTTGCATGTAATTTTGGATTGCATTTTCATTTGCAGTTGACTTCCAATGCCAGTACA
>JAODVM010380640.1:0-10781 GCA_025400095.1 Phenganax marumi
GGCTCCAAGAGAGGTCAAACGGAAACAAACATAAATAGGGCCTATTATTTGTGGATATTTGTGGCCTCTTGACCTCTCTTGGTTTGATTGAGGACCTGGCTCGCTCAGCCGGTCGATGTCAGCAAGGGGCATGAGAAGTGCTAAGTAGCAAGTACTAGGGCAAAAACACTCAAAAGCACTGAGTTCATGACTGCGCAATATTAACAGCAAGGTGTATGCTAGTTTCAAGCAGAACTATAATGCCAAACTGCTCGACATGTTTGGAGTGACTGTCAAACCAAATGTCCATTTCCGAAGAATTGTTTTCCCCGGTTTCGTTCGCTGATGGCAGGCCCATGCCCGCGCTCCAATCATGAGAGGCTCGCAGGTCCTCATTGCCAGGTGCCAGAATTGAAAAGACTGGGCCAACTTAGCTTGACTTCCAAACACTTCTTGCACCATACTACCTTTGTGGCTGAGGTCCTGACTGTAGGATTGCGGGTATCCAGCCCATCGCAAAATGCGGTCGAGCCTCATCATGTTTAGGATTTGTTGGGAAGCAATCAAGAAGTCCCTTGAGCTGGGCCCCGATCTCATCAAGCCGCGCTTGAAACTTACGGGCTGTCCTGACAGAGTGCGATGTGATTCAGAAGCAGAGCCGACCTGCAAACATGATATTAATAGGAACCCCCGATCCTGCGCAAACTTCCTGGTGACATTGTATCGAACTTGTCCTTCGGTCCAGAGTTCTCAAGTTCTTTAGTCCTGAGAGAAAAAACTAGTCACATGTTCAACACTGCTAGAATTTGAGTGAATCTTAGGACGAAGCAATGGAGACCAATCGCAGATCGCATTCTGCATTGAAAATGATGCAAGTCGCTTCTAGCAACGCGATGTCAAAAGGCGAGCCTTCCGCTGGATCTTTGGCGAGACCGAAGGAATTTCCTCATTTTACGACAAACTTAGAGGATCCAATGGTGTCCTTTGCGCATCGTTTTAGCATTTAACATCGCCATGTGCCTCATGTAGCAAAAGAGTGTCTGCTGTAGCACGACATGTTGGAACATGGTGCAACATGTTTATTGTCTGACACGGTGGGTTTTGCTAAGCTGATCAGCTTAGCATGCGCGCTGCAATGACACAAGCAGTTTGAGCAACCCTCTTATGTCTTAGGTTGTCTCCCCTTGAGCACACAGCACACATATGAAAGCGCACCACACAGCACACATATGAAAGCGCACATAGAGGACATAGAGGACACACATATTTGCCGGGTGCTACTAAGTATATATTATATAATATTATATACAAACAATTTCCCATGTTTTTTCAGGGGGAAGCTAGTGACGTGCCAGCAAGGGTTGGCATCATTGTGTGGGAAACCTTATTCATGTGTTTCGAGTTTTTTGGCCAGTCGAAATCCAACGCTGTGGCTGCACAGTTTCGATCAAGATTCGTTTCGCCTTGGTCAAGGCCGTTGCCTTTTAAACTGGAAAAGCTGTCAAGTGGATCACTCAGGGGAGAAGTGGACCCCGCAGCAATTCTTCCCACAGGCATGAATTTTTCCAAACCATGACCCTGAAGTTCTCATGAAGATTCTGGGTGTCAAATGTTTGAAACCTGTGTCTCAAAAAAAACATCAAAGCGCCACCGCTGGCGCCATTTCGATTTTCAACTTCGAGCGCTGTGGTGAGCTGACGTCTTGCCGCTGCGAAAGTCCTGCAGGCGCTTCGACCCTCCCGAGTCACAAGCGTGTGTGTGGGACAAGTGCCTTGCAGGAATTCAAGCCTCCTTACGATGTGACCATGGAGCATGCCCCCAAAGCATTTACATGATGTTGCAAGGGTAAAGTGGGCTGTTCTGGATTCTGCTTATGAATCATCTCAGCCATTTGGGTTTGGGAAAAGGAAAGTGCTCGCTGTATCTCGCTGTATCTCGTTAGCTTTGTCCAGCGACAATGGCTGAAGAGTCTTTGCAGCTTGCCATGGAGTCATGGAAGAGTGTCCGTGGCTAGTTCCAACTTTGGCCATACACCCTTTCCACCCTGAACTGTTTATTGTTTGTGGATAAGTTTTTCTCAGCGTGTTTTTGAGGTTGCAAGGTTATATCCTGTTCCATCTAAGGTCCTGGGAAGGTACCTTGGAAGGGCGTTGATGTGAGGCGAGTGGCCTTCAGGATCAAGACCGAGCTCCCCATATCGGTTGTGCAGGTTTTGGGCGCAGAATGGAAGGGAGGACCCCTTGTCCAGATTGAAGAGTCACTCATTCGGCCCAGTGTGGAGGACCTGATTCTCAACTCATGTTGGATCAAGCCTTTTGTCCAACAATTTCGGGACAGAGTTCCTTCTGGCTTCTTTATTGCAGACTGCTTCCTCATGCTGGACAAGATCTGGTTGGGCCGCCTCCTGCTCCCGCTTCAAGAGGGGGAATCGAAGTTCACGCTGGCGGCAAGCGAAGCCAAAAAGGTGAAGACACTAATTGGCGCTTTGCGTACTTTGTGGCGGTCGAGCCATTTGGTTGTAGTTCTAAAAGATGTTGTTTTTGTCTGATTTGTCAATCAGCACGGTCTTCTGACCTTTTTGCAGACATTGTTGTTGCTAGCTTCTACCACTGCTACCCAAGGTAAGACTAGCTGCCATCCGAGAATCACTGAGATGAAATCTCTCTTGCTTCCATCGCCTACCAGGAGCAAGGCCATTTCAGGGCCATTCGACATGGAATTGTCTGGAGTGTGTGTCGTAGTCACTGTTCAGGGTTTTGGCAGAATAAGATAGTTAGTTGGGCGTAGCTGATTGTGTATATGGATGGGTTTCTAAAAGTCGATGCTACTTTGCGCCGTGTATGTTACAACTGTTGCGTATTGTTGCAGGCCAGGCCGGCCCCATCGCCTCCTGCTGCTCTCACGGAGACAGAGGAGGAGGAGGAGGAGGAGCCAGAAAACCACCGTGAAGAAGGGGAGGAGGTTGATCAGAACATTGAGTCCGAGCATCCAGCCCTGCCTGCGGTTGTTGGGGGTGGAGGTGACGTGGTGCTTGATGATGCTGCTGAGCGCGAGTCAAGCAGTGAAGAGGAGGAGGATCCTGGCGCTCAAGTTGTGAATGTCCCTACTCAGGATTCAGATGAGGATTCTGACGCTACCACACTCATCCTTGGGCAGTCCAAAGGTGAGAAGCACGATACCGACACGCCTGAGCGTCCAAACAAGTGGGATGATGAAAAATTCACCACACCATCAGGGGATCTCCCTCGGGATCCAGAGCTGGTTGAGATGTGCATGGCACTGATGCAATATCTGTCAGGCCATCAGCCAGAAATCATGGAGCAGCTAGGTTGGTCTTCTAATGAACAATGTCAGAATTTTTTGTGGTTCAATTTCTTTTGACTGGTTGATACCCTGGCGCTGCGGTTCACTCAGGCACCCTCATCTTGTGGCATACCTTGACCACTGCGAGTGGGCTTTCTCCAGATTTGGAGTTGAAGCGGCTGGTTGGCTCTCGACTCATGAATTTTGGCAGTCTTGGTTGGCTCGCTACAAGAAGCTTGGAAACAAGGCGCTGTTGAAGCCACTTCCTGTCATTGTTGCCAAAATTAAGCCCGACTTTTGTTTTTATGCCGCGCGTGTCACGGGCCACCCAGATCTTGCACAGCTTTGCGCAGGTCCTCCCTCACAGGGATTCCATGGACCTGGTAGCTATGTGCCCAGCAGCCGCTGCTGCTGAAGAGAGCCTCATCCGAGAGGAGAAGAAGCACAGTGTTGACGATGTCAAGGCTTTGCTGTTGGGCGTCGCCGTGAGTTCTTTAGAGTAGTTGTCGTGCGTGTATCACTTAAGTTTGTAGGTTCTTCCCATGCTGTGTTGGCTTGTGGGCAATTTCTCGTTTGATAGTTTTGTACCCAACTGGAGACACATCTTTTTGCGCAGTAAAATTTTAGTGAACAGCTCTTTGTTCTTGCCCCTGTCTCGCGCTCTTGCAAGGCAGACTTCCAGCGCAACACAATCTTCAAGGTGTTGAAGAACGATGTTGACAAGGAAGGGGAGAGTGTGGGGTACAAGGGTGAGGCGCGCAAGACCCCTCTTCTAGATCAACCATCGTCAGCTGTGAGTGCGATGTCGGAAGCGTTGGAGAAGAAGTTCAAATCCCCTGAGATTGGCATTCAAACGGTTCTCTGGTAGTTTGCATTGGGAAGTTGTTCACTTCTTACTTCCTGCTCCAAGTTGTTGTTCCCCAAAAGCCTCACAAACCTGTTTTCCAGTAAACCAACCTCCTTTTCTACACAGTCACATCCAAGGCTAAGGGCATGAAGAGGTTCAAGGAGGATTCTGCTGCTGCTTCATTGGGTTCGAAGGGTGGCGGTGAGCCCAAGTCTGAAGAGCCTACCAAGAAAAAGCCCAAGTCAGCGTCGCCCAAACCACCTCTTGAAGATGGGATGTTCAAAACCTACAACTTGCGTGAGCTTGAAGTGCCACAGAGTGCATGGCCCCAAGCCTCCCGACCTCATCTTGGGGCCCATGGTTACACGGTGGTGGCAGCAAATGGAGCAGTCGTTTGCCCAAAAAAATCAGAGTGTACTCCTTTTAAATGAACACTGTTGTTTAAGTCCACTTCAAATCAGCCCTTCCCACAACAAGTTGTTTTGGTCCTGAGGCCATCGAAGTTCTCCTTCGCACCCAAGCATACGTGGTCAAGCGCATTGCTCCTGGAGGTGGAGAGGAGTGCAAAGCGGGTCAAATTAGTTGGAAGAAATGTGGAGGGGCTTTCAAAGCGTGGGGGATGGCAAAAGCGGGGGCCAATTGGCCTTCAGCCTGACCGTCGCTTCTTTCGGGGTTTGCTCTGCACAGTTGTGCCAGAGTGTTTTGGGGTTTTGTCAACACTTCTTGACAACCAGAAGTGAGAGCCCTTGCCTTCTCGGGGTACTGCAGCGATCGAAGTTTCGTGTGTCCAACCCACAAGGTTTTTGAACCTAGACTGCAATGGTGCTATTTGTTTGTTACTTGGCTTGGTAGCTGCCGCCTGAAAGCGCAGGGAAAAGATCCTAGTAGGCCATCGATCATATCCGCTGAGTTCACAAGCCGTCAGAAAAAAAGGTCCTCCAAGCGAAGATCAAAGCTGGCTGCAGCAAGCGGTTGCAGAGTGGCCACCAAATACCAAAGTTTCCTTGGATGTCACGCTGTGCGATGGCCTCCAACCTAATAGCGGTGGCCTCCAGCCCAACTAGCAATAATGGCCTCCAACCTAGTAGTGATGGCCCCCCAGCCTACTAACAACGGCCTCCAACCTACCAGCGATGGCCTCCAACTAGTGATGGCCTCCGACCTAATAGCAATGCCCTCCAACCTACTAGCAATGGCCTCCAACGGAGGTGCTCGCCCGGCTCCCTTCTCAAGATCTCTACTTCCAAGGCTGGGGTTTGCGCTCGTGATGAATGTGTCTCAATATTCTTTGAGATTCTACAAGCACAGTGAGCTTGGAAGCCTATCATTTGTGCGTTCGTGATGAAAATGTTAGATAATGTTAGATATTCCATGAGATTCCGCACAACCACAAAAACACAATGTGCCTTCTCACAACCACCAAAACACAATGAGCTTCGGGAGCTTCATCGGTTTTACGTCTGTGATGAACAGACTATGCGCAGTCACCAAAACATCATGAGCTTGAAACATCATGTTTCGATATACTTAAGTGAGATTATTCGCACTCACCAAAAACAATGACCTTGAACGTTTCAATCGTTTCTTCTTCCCACCATTTCCCACCGGTTTCGGTGACCTAGTGACCAGTGGCGGCTCCAAGGCTCCAAGAATCCATCTTCTATAGCCTGCGCAAGTGAGCGAAGGCCAGGGACCGAGGGGGCCTTCTTCAGAAGACCAAACCAACTAGTGACCACCAGTGGCTGGTGATGCATTTCAATCCGAAAATGCTTGGCTCAAACTCAAACCAGTGGTTTTGTTGAGGTCAAGTCTGGAGGCTTACTCTGGTACCATGACCAAGGGAGCAGGGGTTGCTGCCAGGGTGAAGGCTTCGAGAGCCAAGATGCCTTTCCCTGCTGAAGCCCCTACCACTATCCCGTTGTCTTGGAAGCAAAAGCAGCGGGTGTGCGTCAACGCTGGCCTTCGCTGCATGAATGCGCCAATGGCCAGGGTTGCCAAAAACCTAGGTGGCGGTGGTGGTGGCGGTGGATGATCCGGTCTATAGTTGCTGGTTTTAATCGAATGTTGTTGGATGAAGTTCGCTATCCCCTTGGCAGGTGTTGCTGTCTCTTTGCAGCATGGTGTTTTCGCTCCCGCATTTGAAGTGGGATGAGCCTATAGATCACTTGGAGCTCTTCGCGGGGGTGTGCAGCATCAGCCGCGGTGAGTGGGAGGATTTTGGGGGTCTCCTTAGGTCAAAGTCGTCTTCATAAATGGGTCACCTATTTCTTTTAAAAAAGGGAACCCTTTTTAAGCGAGGATCCTTCTTGTAAGCTATCCTTGTTGGTTTTCATAGAAGCCCTTTCCTCAACACAATATCAGCCTTTGCGTCCCCCTGTATAGGAGAGACGTTCTGCGATCGCCATGGACTTGAAGTTTGGCGCAGAGCAGGACATACTGTCAAACGTTGGCTTCTGCAACATGGTTTACCAAGTGCTGAACTTGCGCCCGGGTGCTGCCATGTGGGCAGCGCCAGTTTGTTCGACTTGGATCTATTTGAGCTTAGGATGAGCACAGGAACCTTTGTCATGTTTCACTTGAGGGCTCATTGTCTATAGGACATTTTGGCCCTTGTTTGTTGGTTGATCGTTTGCTTGGATTGGAGCTTCCACCTCTCCACCTTTCTTGAAATGGCTAAGGTCTAGAGGCTCCACTCATCGATCGACGACCAATCCAATGGGTTCCAACACCGGGGTCACGGGCCTGCGCAACTTGATGGTGGGGCGTGTGGTTGTGCTCCTTACACTAGCGGTGGCAAAAGGTGTATGGTGGCGGCTTGAACAGCCAAGGGGGAGCCTACTGGAGGGGCACTTGCTCTTCCAAGCCATGCTTCGGCTCCTGCATGTCCACGTCACACGAATCTCGACTTCCCTTTGCTGGTTTGGATCGGACACGACTAAGCCTTTGTGGATCTATTCCAGTAGCCTGATTTGCATTTGCCTGTGCTAGTTTCCAATCTGGCCCCACAACCTCACACACGTCACAAAAAACAATTGTTTAGTAAGATCTACCTGAGGATATGGGGGTCAGATTGGGAACCTTCCCAAAATAGAATAGCATCTGCCTGTTCACTTCTCATTCGTGTCATGTCAACCTAATATAGAAAACGGTGAGTAGAACAAACATAAGGCTTTATGGGGTGGAAGATTGTGGTAGGTCATGGAGTCATGGAGGATGCTCTTCCCATTCTTGTGACAGCCAAATATCTTTTATTCAGACAAGCTTTCCCGAGGTAAGCCAGAGGCTGTGGATTTCAACGACTTTGTGGACAGGACCTTGAAGCCGCCCAACAAGAAGAAGCTGGTGGTCAAGTACAAAGACTCCAAGGGCAAGAACAGAATCAAAGGAAGTGGCGCCCTAAAAGCGAGCGAAGCCTATCCACGAATGTGTTTTGGATAAATCTCAGAAATACTTTTCGGTTCATTGGGTCTGGGATTCATGGGGTCTGGCAGTGGGTCGTGGTACCAGCTCACCCACCAGCCACCCCTTCTTCACTCAAACCTTTCCGATCGCCCCCCTCCCAATCCCACATGATGCCCAGGCTCGGAAAAAGAGTGGCTCGCGTCACCACCAGGTATCGAATGCGGCACCACCGGGAAGCGCGGCAGTTCCTGCGTGCAGCGCTGAGGGATGACAGGGCTGCTGCAGAAAGCAGTTCTAGGGTCAACAAGTTCTGGGTTGACCAGGCCAACCTGACACCTGTGCTGGCATACTTAGGCCAGCAGTAGCTCACCTATGACCTATGCTCCCATTTAATTTGACAGGTCGTTGTGGAATAGCCGCAACACCAACAGTGCAGCATTGAAATCACAATTAGCTGCTAGTTAGCTGTGGTGGGACAGTGAAGCCGGGAACAAAGAATTCGTCCTTCATTCTGCAGAAGCGGGTTGGCCATGGCCAAACAAACGACCCCCCAATGCTCCTCCAAACCCTGACCCGTTTGTACTGGTATCTAATGAGTTGTAGAGTCGATCTGGTCGCCCAACTAGACACGCGTGTTTCTTTAGCTCAAAGGGTGCCAGTTGTTCCTGCACATTGAAACACACCATATTGGCCAGGTCTTGGAATGCCTCGATTGGTGCTCAAGAAATGTTCCACAAAGCGTCGAGGCCATCAGGGCAAGTGATTGGCGAGAATTTGGGGTGATTGGGTCAGAAATTCAAGAATTTCAAGAATCTGGCACACAGGAAAACAAAACCTAGACGCAACATTAAAAAAATACATTTTTGGTTCAGAACGCTTATGCGATTGGGAGAGATTTTTGTGCGATTTGTTGAGAATTCATGCGATTTGGAGAACACACTCAAAAATAGCAATTTGCCGCCGCTGCACCACCAAATCCATACAGAATCTTGCACTTCAGTGTTTCTGATTCCTCCTGCTCCTGCAGTGTCAGATCATCAAGCTGTTCCTTCCTAGTTTGACTGGCAATGGCAAAAGCCAAGGCTAAACAACCGCAGGCTGCAGTCCAGGTGCGCAAGTCTGCTCTCAAAAAGCCAGGGGGTGAACCAAAGCCAGAGAAGCGGGTAAAGATTGATCCTGCAATCAAGATCATGAAAGGATCAGAAAAGAAAGGCACAAAGAGCAACGATGGTCACAAGGATGACAAGAAAAGAAAGGCAGACAAGATCAAGGCTGATGTTCTGAAGGTTGCGGAAGAAGCGAACCGCCAGAAAGCGAAGACTGCCAAAGGTTCCAAGAAGGTGTCTGATGGCAATACCAAGACAGAGGACAAGAAGAAGGCAAAGGAAAAGGCCATGGCAGAAGAGCAGCAGACCAAACACAAGGATCCCCAGGAGCCACAGGAGACAAAGGAGAAGAAGCCCAAGAAGGAAGAAGCGAAGAAGGAGGTCTCCAAGAGCACCAAGGAGGAGAAGATGGCCCACAAGAAGAAGGACTCTGATAAGAAGACCAAGACAAAGCAGGATGAGACTGCGAAGACCAAAGAGGCAAAGAAGGAGAAGAAGACTGAGGAGAAGAACAAGGATGGCAGCAAGAAACAAAAGAAGGATGATGGGGAGCAGAAGGAAAGGTTGAAAAGGTTACAGGAAGCTGCCTTGCGATGCAGCGTGCCTGCCCCATCAACACCGCCCAGGAAGCGGCACCGAATGAAGTCGCCAGCAAGCAGCCTGGGCACTGTTCAGACTGATGCAAGTTCTGAGCATTACGCAGAGAAGCAGGCCAAGGCTATGGAAGCCCTTGGTGACAAGTTGGAAGATGCTGCTCTACTTGCTAGTGTCAGGGCTGAGTTGGATGCAACTGACATGCTGGGCCTGCTTGATGACCTCAAAGACCATGCAAAAGCACCGTCCACATCGGAGAGCAAGCAGTTGGCAAAGCTCGGCGAGGTTGGGGAGGCTGAGAACAAGCTTTGCAAGAGGGCAGCAAAGCAGCTTGAGCAGGAAAGTGAGGAGGAGGGTGAGGGTGAAGAAAAAGAGAAGGACGCCTCTGATGAAGAGAGCCAGGATGGTAGCGAAGCTTCAGAAGAAGACGAAGAAGTCGAAGCAGAAGCTGATGAGCAAGATGACAAAAGTGAAGAGGAGGAGGAGGAGGAAGAGGAGGAGGAGGGAGAAGGACAGAAGGATGCCGACGAGGCAAAAGAAGATGAAGATGAAGATGAAGAAGATGGTAGCGACAAGGATGAAAACGCAGAAGACTCGGAGGAGGATGAGGCCAGCGATGCTGAAACGGAAGGTACGGCATCAGAAGACGAAGATGACCAGGAGGATGGGGAACAGGAGGAGGAGGATGAAGAGAAAAGGAAGAAGGGAGAGTTGGCTGAGTCTATAGCGGCAACGGCGGACAAGAGTAAAGAGGTTCGCAACAGCAACTGTGCTAATTGGGGTGACATCATTTTCTTTTTCCAATTTTTTGCACTCCAAAGAATTTGGTGTGGGTCTTTAAAAAAAACATTTCGCCACCAAGGTACAACGCACAAGAAGGAATGGGACCGCTTTGATCGACAAACCAAGGGAGGTGCGTTCCCTACTGCGCTCATGCCTTTCCTGCGAAAGAAGAAGGCTGACCTTTTTGGCCTTTGGTTGGACCATGAAGGTGATTGGGACAAAGTTGTGGTCGAAGTGGATCGTTTGCAATCCACTACCAATTTGAACCGGAAGCAGTGGACGGCCATCCAGGCCAAAGACCTACAAAAGTCCATGCCTGAGGACCGCTTCAAGGAACTCATCAAGAAGCGACAGGAGCAGGGGCTGTATTACGCTGATGAGGATTGGCCGGAAGATCCCCAGGACTGTGGTTGAAAAAATTGCGTGTTTAATGTCATCATCTGTGTGAGTGAAGGGGGTTTAGAATCTCCATGTATTATATGTAACCGCCCAATGATTCTGAACAAAAAAAAGGCACTAACTAGCGTCCATGTAAAGAAATGTCAAGGGTTCAGCCATCCTTTCCAGGAGACATGGTACTATATGCCAACTGGCAGAGTCATCCGCCAAGAGGACTCCACTTCTGAGACCCTCAAAATGTCTGCCACGCGGAAGGTGGGTACTGAACTCCAGGCCGCCCTTACCGGAGAGGACGGTCCTCTTCAAAGCGGCGCCTTGCCCGCCATTCGTTCAATGCAAGCGACCGACACCCCCGCCTCGTTCGGCGT
>JAODVM010380751.1:0-10780 GCA_025400095.1 Phenganax marumi
CTCTTGCAGATCTTGCTTAGCATTTTCTTTGCACTCATTTCCCTCCATAACTATTAGAGAATCTTCGGATTTATCGGAATTGTGCAGTTGATCAGATCGATCTTGGTCAGCTGTGTCGTTGTAAATAAGTTTAATGGCAGACATCAAGGTAAAGCGCTCGCTTTCAAGGTCCCTAATTCGTGTGTTTAAATCCGATGCAACACACATCAGATTGTTGTGTTTATTTTTCAGGTCTTCTATACTTTTCTTAAGTCCCTTATTTTCCTCTTGAAGATCTGCAACAATCCTAAGATCATCAAGGGTTTTGACAACATAATCGAGTTTATTTATAACAACCTCTTGAAAAGATTCAGCACAACTTCCACAGCAACTCTGCCGTTTAAATCGGCGGCCAGATTAGGATGCTTGTTAAAACTAGTGTTATCTGTTTCAATTGCATGAGTAAAAAGTTCAGAATATACATATCTGGTGTGTTTTTCATGATTACCGGCTTCTTTGATCTCTGCTATTTGATCTCGAAGTCTTCAGTTGTAAAGAGCTTTACACCACCAGTAGGAGTACTCCATTTTCCATGGTTAATTAAATTATCTGCAAAATAGGCTTGCAGTTGATCAAAGTTGCCATTCCAGTAAAAATCTTTACCATCAGCAGTCAGAAACTTACATATATCGGCATTTCCATTGAGACAAGCAGCCGCCATGTTGCCACGTTGTTGATCTATATATAGTACAAATCTTATCACTACATGCAGAAAGTAAGATATCTTCGCTTGTATCAACCGGTTTTACGATTATTTTCGACTCCAAGGGTACTGTTATTAAACCATTTTATGGTGCTTGAATACAGCTCCTAGTCCAATGTATTTTACTCCAATTCCACTGGCCAATTCTTACCACACGTAAATTTATCGCGTGTCATTTTCGCTTCTTTTCACAACGCAGCTGGACTGTCTCATCAAATTTTGATATAATTATCTTGTTGGATCACTACGTGTATATTTTCAGCTGGTTTCATGTCCTTATACTTGAAACAAACTTGTTTACCGAAGCTCAACCGCTCACATGCTGAAATGTAAATGCTATTTTTCAAAGTTATAAAGGAGAAAGAACCGGAGTTTTTCGCTCAATACTCTCTTCGTGTGGTTCTTCATTTGTGACAAAAGAATTGGCAACGTGTAAAAGCCAAAACAACGCAAAAACTCTGCAATAGAAATGTACCAAAAAGTCAGGCTTCAAACTGCGCATCTACCTCTGGCTTACATTTTTGACAGCAGATGCGCTATCCAGTCTACGCGAAAAGCAGTGTCAATTACTCGTTATGGTGTTTGCCATTTTAGCTGTTGCAATAGCTCGAATTTGAATTTGAAATTTACATGTATCCATGTTGCCTAGCGAAATTGTTGAGCTTGCTCTTCCACATTACTATTGGTATGCGTATTTCTTAATATTGATGGATCGTAAGAAAATTGTGCAACCAATCATCAAGTGCGTTCTACCAGTACACGAGGGAATTCCGAAATACCCAAGCCCCGCTAATCTTTCCAGCTTTGAACTGACTGTCTGCTGCACAAGTAAGCTAGATCACCATGACTGAGCAGATACATGTCCCTTAGCGTACCTATGTTTTCAGTGTGTCGTCAAGTCTTAACATTTTCTCCAATAGGTTTTGACGATACTTGTGATATTTCAGCAGCACTTGGAATTCTTGCAGCTGCTAGTGTTTTTTCCCCAGTCATTCAAACAAGTGCCAAAGATGTTCGTACAAATGTACGCAACGAGTGGGGTCACTGTAATTTCAAGAAATGGGACATGTCTAAATTCGGAAAATGCTTTGAGATCATGGAAACTTTAGTGAAGAACTTGAAAATAAAACCTGCGGATGAAACACTTCTAGTAAAGAATTTGAAAGATTGGGAATTGAAAGGTGAGAGGCTGGGTGTACAAAGCCTGTTTAACTTAAACTGTTGCTAAGCCAAGATTCTAAATCACTCCCCCACATTTTATAAATGTTTTAATAAATTTTTTCATTGAAAGTATAGCTAAGTGTAGAACTATTGTGTTCAATTTAAATACTTTCAGTTTCATTCTTGAAGGAATATATGAATTTGATTTCTATGTTTAACTAATCAACCATTCTGAAGTCGCTTCATACAACCGGCCCCAGTATAGTACCATTTACAAAAACAGAAATGGAAATCGAGGGGAGACGTCTATCAAAAAACTTTTCTGCATCATGGAGTGGGAAACAAATAAACGTTCAGCAACGAAGGACCACACCTAAGCACTTTCATATATAAGTTTCAAACTGAATTTCATTCTATTTTGCATTTTGCTGTTAGCTGTAAAATATGGAAGTCATTCCAAAATGATCTACTATAACTTTTGTAAACATAAGTGTGCCGTTTAAGGTCTGTGGTATGAAGTCCAATGATTCCTCTGTGCTTTACCATACCTGAGTCCACAGTTGTAGTCATTTTTGATACTCTTGTTAGGTCACCAGTTGTGTATGGGCAATCTGGTTGATGCTGAATTGATGAAATTAGTGGCAGCTGAGGTTAAGGCCTTGTCGATAGCAGTGGATGTGACGGCACTATCCAAACAGGAAGACACCGCACTTGTTGCAGCTGAAATAGAGAAGATCCGGCTAATTATCATGGAGCAAAATCACCGAGTTGGTGAATTGTCTGACACAGTGTCATGTTTAGGTAAAAAAGTTGAATCAGTTGAGTTGAAGCAAGATGGCTTGAAAGACAAAATTTTGGACGTAAAAGAGATTCAAAAAAATCTTCAAGACAAGGTCTCTGTGGTTGGGACTGAACAGTTGAGTCTTAAAACTCGGGTAGATAGCGTTGAAAACAAACAATTAACCCTTGAGAAGAAATTTGATGACATAGAACAGTCGTTGAGAAAGGAAGCTGGATTGTCATCATCGACTTCAAAGTTCCACGTTCCAAATCGAGTTCGTTACTTCTGTGGTCGAGCAGAAGAACTGGACTTCCTCGCAAAAGTTATTGAAATGGACGAACGGGCTTGCATATTTTCAGTTATTAGTGGTCTTGGGGGAACAGGTAAGACGTCTCTTGCTTTGGAACACGTGTGGAGTAACAAAGAAAACTACGATGGAGGCGTGTTCTGGATATCAGGAGAGAGCCAACAGCAGTTTCAAATCACCCTCACAGAAATGGCTAGAAGCGTACGAAAGCTAGCTGAAGATTTATCACAAACTCTTTCCAACACTCTTGCTTGGCTGCAAACACGCGAGCAGTACTGGTGTCTCGTTGTTGACAACCTTGATGAGCTTGAACTGTCGGATGACATGCTAAAGCTCTTGAATGGGCAGTGGAAGAGAATGGCTAAAGGACATGTTATTATTACAACTCGACGAGAAAAGAGTCGCATTTCCGAGGAAATCCAGGAAATCAACGATAATCGTTGTTTAGAGTTGGCGTGCTTGACAGCGTCGGATAGTGTCTCGTTTTTAAAAAACAGAACAGGTCGAACCGAAAACAACGCTGAAGAAGAAGTGGCTATGTCGGATTTGGCACAAGAACTCGGTCATCTCCCGCTAGCTTTAGATCAAGCAGGTGCATACGTTCACCGCCGTCAATGTACTTTCTTGTCTTACTGGAAGGAGTTCCAAAAAAAGAAGCTAAAATTGTTGAACCAAAAATCATGGTGGACTGGTTCTGGGCTTCGAAGCTCTGTTCAGACCACCTGGCAAATTAATTTCGACTATGTGGTAGAACTTTCAAAGGAAATGGGTCTTGGACGCAGCGCTTCTCTTGTCATGGAAATCTCTGCATTTCTTTCACCAGATGACATTCCACGCGAAATTATCAATCAAGGCTTGCCACTAGTGATGGACGAGAACTTGAGAGAATGTGCTGCTAGTGCAATAGGCGTTGCAGACCTACTTACAGTCTTGACTGACTTTTCATTGTTTCAACGATTCACTGAGTGCTCCTACAGCGTCCATCGTGTCGTCCAGAAAGTTATTCGTAGCAGAATTGACAAGGACCGTATGGTCGAGATTCTTGGAAGTGCCACGCGAATGCTGAACTTTGCGTTCTCGAACTCCAGAACACCATTTGACGTATGCAAAAATTTTGAAGGCGGTGCAGTTTTTAACCAGAAGAATCTACCTTCTCTTAAACTTTGGAGTAAATTAAGTGCACACGCTTGCACGCTCCAGGATCATCTCTTACAATTTACAGAAGAGCACCGATCCCTCAATGAAGTTCTTCTTTGTACGCAAGAGGCCGTCCGCTTGCTGAATGAGGCGTCAGTTTTTTTGAGCGCCTCCCGCGAAAAAGTGAGAGCTCAGGAGTTTCATCTTCGAAAACTCGAGCTAATTGTCAAACTTCTAAACCCACCAGCTGAAAAGGAGCTTGAGTATTTCAAATTCTTTGAGATCCCTCTCAAATATTTACACTATAAACTGATTTCTCATTGCATGGCAACTGTGGAGACAGATAATGAGAGGGAGAGCCGTGGAATTCGAGGTAATAGAAACGCTGTGGATGCTTTGAGAGAAGAAGGAAATGACGCTGTTAGAGAGAAGAAATTTCAACTGGCTGTGAAATGTTATACAGACGGAATTTCGCTTGGTGCGACTGACTATCGTCTATTTGCTAATCGAGCTCTTTGTTACCTCAAACTCTCTAAACCGTCAAAAGCCCTAGAAGACTGCGAAAGGTGTTTGAAACTGGAAAGCAATTACAGCAAAGCGGTGCTGCGGAAAGCTTGGGCATTGCACGAATTAGCTTCTGAGAACCCACATGACAAGCACCTGCAAAGTAGATCTTTCGCAGCTGCTGCTCTGGCCAAATATATTGACCCTGTAGCAGGCAATGACAAGCAATTCAAGAAAATGTTTCCGCAAGTGCTTTTTAAAGAAGTAAGAAACCCTTTGATGCTGACATCAGTCTTGCTTCTGGGGATACCAGGAGTGACGCTTCTTTTGCATGATGGAGATTACGAGCTACAAGAAGCAGTTGTGACAACAGATACGCAGGTTGTTGGAATCGGGTCAGAAGTTACACTGAAGATTGACAGCGCCTGCAACATTATGAAAGCTAGTTGCTGTTTTGAAAATGTCTCTGTCGTAATAGGCAGTGGAGCTATCGTTTGCAGGATTGATGGTGTGTTGACACTTCTAGGCTGCAATATCTCAGCCGGATCATTAGGATGTGAAGATTTTCCCGATTGTAATGGTGGACCAGGATGTATCGCTGGAAGATATGTAGGAAAAAATCCATGCAATCGAGAAGGTGCATTTGGAGATACATTCAAAGGTGTGTCAGGTTTAGTAGGTATTCCTGGAATCCAAATCGTTTTAAGAAGCAGCGGGTATATCAAAGATTGTGATATCCATCATTGTGGAGGAGGTGGTATTTTGTGTGATGGAGAAGGCTCCACAATGACTGTTACTTCTTGCAGAATCCATGACAACTACCTGGCTGGACTCACGGTACGAAGTGGTGCTTTTCTTGGGGCTGAAGACTGTGATATATTTGCGAATAAATTTTGTGGTATTATGATCAAACGTTCTGGTAAGCCCTGTGATATTACTGAGAACAGAATCTTCGAAAACTGGAACGACGGCATACTGATTAAGGAGAGCTCGAACCACAAAACGACCATAACACGCAATAGCATTTATCATAATCATTCATTTGGTATTTCATTGGAACACAGCAGCGTGCAAATCACGCACAACAAAATATTCGAGAACGGGTTTTTTGCGATTGGTGCAAACTTCAAAACTACAGCCTACATTGCTGAAAATACTATTCATAGTAACAAGTGCGGTGGAATTATGATTGGTGTAAATTATTCTGGGCGCGTCATCATTTATTCGAATATCGTGAGAGATCACAGTGGGCCATGGCTTCTTGCCTCTCGGTGTGATGTCACCGAAACGGATCCAGCACTGATAGCTTCAACCACGTACCTTCCACCAGGAGAGACTAAGTTTTACACAACGTCACCCATTACTAAGGATAATAAGCTGAGCAAAAACGAAGAAGGAATGTTTCACCCTAAGCAACGAACATGTTCTTCCGTGCAGCAATGTGCGTTCTGTAATCAACCCCTAAAGCTGCACAGACGCTGTGCTAGTTGCAACATTGCCGAGTACTGCAACCGTCGTTGCCAAGAACTGCACTTGCAAAAACACGAAGTTGTCTGCAAATCCATGACAGGGCGTTACTCGGTGACTTTAAGCCCTTTAAGCCTTTTCCGTAACTTCAGCTCTTCAAATTATGTTCTTCAAATTCAAGCCTTTGGTTCACACTTGAAAGGGATTGGCACTGGCCCAAAACCCG
The DNA here is from genome assembly GCA_025400095.1 of Phenganax marumi. Lineage (NCBI taxonomy): Eukaryota > Metazoa > Cnidaria > Anthozoa > Malacalcyonacea > Clavulariidae > Phenganax > Phenganax marumi. The sequence goes on from JAODVM010380751.1 coordinate 6,326, forward strand.
ATCCTCGATGTAGGAAGGCCTTCATTGTCAAGGTACAAACCGGGCACCTGAACAGTCACCCACGCCAGATGCTCACTGTGTATGATAAAAGTCTTACCATAGACGGCAAGTTCGAAAGTCCAGAGATTTTTCATGTCATTATGGAATGCGGTGTTCTTGGCGAACTTGATAAGTTTACCAGCAAAAAAGTGTTTCTTTGGGCCAAGTTCGCTGACAGTCAAGGGAAGTTAACCATTTTCTTGGACAAGTTGGCTCCATATCAAGAATGGTAAAGCATTAACGGAATTGATGACATTTTGGTAAGAACTATTAGATAACGAACTTTGTATTAGAGGAGTTGCACTGGGTAGCACTTCTTGTATTGGTATATGGCTATGACAATCTCGCATCGACAATTAATTACATTTATATTCTCCTACCTGAAGTATACACAAGACGACTTTAGTACGTTAAAGAAGGTTCTCTTTCGTTGAAAGTTCCTATTGTAGTTCTGATTTTCTGCAGGACGTCTTCCTGGTGCTTTTCATTTTCAGGCATTAAATTGACTCTAGCCGTGCTGTTTACATGCGGAGTTTTGTATGCTTGAGAAATACTTGTGCCAAATATACGACAGCATGTAGTACTTGGACACCAGTCAAAGAGCATGAACCACAATAAAGAATAGCTGGCGACAAACTTTTCAGTGACCGAGTTTACAATCAAGTTTACAGCATGGGAATCGAGTGGAATATGCATAATATGCAGATTGACAGTTATTTTTTTATCAGAATCAGTAGTGTCACAGCAAATTGAATGAAAAAGAGTTTAATTTTACAGATTATTTCATGGGAAAGAAAAATGTCAAAGTGGTTACTTACGTAAATTACTCGCACGTTTTCGATCATAACGAAGAAAAATCGTATCTCAGTTATAACGCGGACGCGAACTTGTGAATTGAGAATTGACGTGATTGATAGACGTTTATTAACTGTTCGACTTTGATTGCATAGATACAGCGTAAGAAGCGGAGAGTGTTCACTTGACAAATTTACTTCACCGATCCCCAAAGTACTGAAGCAGTCCATCGTGCTGGTTGTACCGTCGAAAGGAAAACTACAATCCTAGGAACTGTCTTTACAAGCAATACAAGTGTGAGTCTACTTTCAATTTCGGTGATATGGAAAACCTTAAGGGTATGGAAATGAACTTAAAGTGCCTTAGAAAACCAACAGGGCAAGACAAAATCTAGAAAAAAACTCTATAAGCGAGAGACGAAACTGGCGTGGTATGAATTAGAGAAAAGACTGGCGTTTTATAAGCATGGATCTCAGTCTTTTTATACAACATTTGAGGGTAAAGTGCGAAACGATAACACATGCAGATTGACAGGAAGCGTTTAAAGATATACGTATTCGTAGACTCCCAGCCACAGGGTCGAAAAACGGTGACTAAGGACATGTTCATATGAACTGGGCTAGTCTGACAACGCCGAGGTCTTTCTTCGTAACTTGTTTTTTTCCCTGCTATTTTGATATCAAAGACGAAGTAATCTATATGGATGCCATATTTTAAAAAACTCAGTCGCCCGAACGCAAACTACATGGACTCGTGCCTGACAGACGCGAGAACTTAGTCAAATATAGCCTTTGTAATGATTACCACATTAATTCCATTGATTGTAAAACTAAAAGATTTCGAAATTCATTTTTACCATCTAGTAGCTATTTTAGCTTATAATGATACCTTATAGTCAGAAATTATAATGAGTGTATTTTTTTAAGTAACTTCTCTTTGTGCCCGGTGATCTTTTCTATAGGATTCACTTTAACAGAAACCGATGTAATCCAGTAACTGGGCTGTCATCCATCTTGAATTCTTTCTTCGGTACTGACATGATTGCACCAGCATCTTTGCTACGTGATCTTGCGATAATTGTATCGTTCACCTATATCTGTAAGTCGGACAATATTCCGTCCTCTTTATCTTCATTAAGAAACTGTAGGCATTTCGAATTTGCTGAAGTACATTCTTATTGGGTATAGGTTTGCAGCAAATTCATAGCAGCTGTTGGCTGCTTGACCGTAAAGTAGACTTGTTTAATTTCCAAAACAATGCCTGTGCATTTTCTCATGCATGCTTTTATTTAACCTTCTGGTTGCTCAGAATAAATTTTGTCTTCAATACTTGAGTGAAGTAGTTGATAAGTAGAAATGCAAATAGTAGATAAAAGTAGATAATTAGTAGATAATCTAATAATTATATGGTGTTTCCCCGAGTTGCATATCCGCCATTGCTGGCATTTTTAACATGGTTTTAAATTTCTCTGATTAACATGTATGTATAGGTTCGTACGTATCGGAGAAAGCGAAGCTTCGACCTCTCCCGTTCTTTTGTACTTGTTTACTTCATTATCTGTTTCGTATTTGACTCTGTAGACCCACATTTCGGGTAAAACGTTTTCATCTTTTTGTCTGTCAACAAGTGTTCATTGTTTATTAGTGCCCTAATTCCACTTGCATTGCTTGTTTTCAATGTTCAGCTTTTATGAAACTTACCAGTAAGTTTTCAAGTCTTTTGCGTTTCTTTTTGTTGGGTTGTGTTGGAAGTGCAAGGATTGCCGAATCTTTGAGGAGTTGTGTAGTCCTATATGCTATTACAAATGGTGGTACCGCGACCCCTTGAAATGCGTCCCGTAGTGACGTCCCCAGGTCCCGTTTAATACAATGTAAGGATCTGCTGGCAATACAGACAACAGTTCTTACCACGAAATAGCTTTACGGGAAGCCGGGACGCTGCACTTCCAACTATTGTCTAGACAGACAATAGTTCTTACCATGGCACAGTCTTACGGGACACCTGGACGCTTCAAAACGCGTCCTGCGACCAAGTCCCTGGGTCCTGTTTAATAAAATGCAGGGGTCTGTTGGCCAGACAGACAATAGTTCCTATAATAAAACATTCTTACGGGAGTTCAGCAGCTGGTGTTTGAGAAGAAAACAGAAAAGTTCTGTAAGGGTTCTCTAGGGATTCTCTCAGGATGCGGCAATATCCCCAGGCCTCGTAGGCCCTATTCATGACTAGGCATACAATAGTTCTTACGATGAAATAGTCTTACGAGACGCTGGGGCTCCTAAAAACGCGTCCCGTGGCAAAGTCCCTGAGTCTCGTTTAAAAAAATGTAAGGATCTGACGACAAAACAGAAAATAGTTGATGTGAGGCAATTTCCTGAAAAGCTACACAGCCTTAAATCACAAAACCAAGATTACCTCTCTGTACATGATCGATGGAGTAATAGACTAAAAAATCTAAATTTTTCTCAACAAAAACCAGGAAAAAGCACCGCATGAGGCGTGGCCTACAAATGAGAACAACGATCCATGGTTCTGGAAGATTTGAACACATGGAGCGATGAAATTCAATGACAGGGAAAATGCAAAGTTACCTGCATCCGATGAAGTCCTGTCGGACCCAGCAAACACAGACAATACATCACGGAGCACAGAAACAGTCTTGGACGGTGTATCTGCAGTACGTATATTACGCCACAAGGATAAAATCAACTTTGGTTTGACTGTTCTGGACACCAACAGCAGACCAAATTTAATATATATGTCTTTTGAGCCTGAAAACGGGAATAACATTCCAGTCAAAACAAGTTATAGGAAAAGTCGCAACCACTACAACCGTAGGATTAGAAGGAGCCGCTGCAGTCTTATTAAAATATCCACTGCTGATCCATCTCACTTGGAGATCCAGCTATAAGCAATAAAATAGATGAACTATCTGCTGTGGTAAACATAAACAATCCAGCAGTTGTGCTAATCACTGAGTCATGGCTGAGCGAAGCCATCCCTGACTCTGCGCTAACAATAGGCTCTGACTTAAAATCTTCCGTCTGTACAGAGCTACCTTTAGTGGTGGAGTGCTCACCTATGTGCACTCCAGTGTCCCAGCCGCCCGCTTGGTGACTGCAGAAGATAGTGACAAGGATGTGCTATGGTTACTGCTGAAGCCTCCCAGAACTCCAAGACCATGCAGCTCAATAATTGTTGAAGTGGTATATCATCCCCCAGGGCAAGCTACAGAGAACAACAAAAAAGTATGATCGAATATCTCGCAACCTGCCTTGATTGTTTCCTAACTGAACGACCATCATGTGGAACTGTGACTGCAGGCAATTTCAATAAACTAAATTCAAGTTGCCTCTGCAACCCTTTTGACCATGTAAGAGCACGTACCAAAGGTAATATCATTTTGAACCATTTTGTACTAACATGAACGGCTGGTTCAACCCTGTGCAACATCTCCTCCCAATTGGCCGCTCAGACCATCAATGTCCACTCCAAACTCCTATGGACAAACAGAAGACACCGGCCTATTCCAAACGGACTAGACTCCTAGTAGGGTGAAAATGGGAGTTCTAGCACATTTTTGTATATTTTAGTACTACATTCCTAGGGTGGTCAAAAGGAATC
>JAODVM010380862.1:0-10780 GCA_025400095.1 Phenganax marumi
CCAAACTTGGCAGTTTTACTAAATTCAGGATGCTCTTTCAGGCTGTGGCAAAAGATTTTCCTAGTTCGAAATTTTTTCAAATTTTGTCTATAAGGTTAAAGGTCCATTATAGACCCTCCGCTCGGGGGATACGGCGAAATATTTCCCTCAGTGATACTATTTCCCTCGGGCTTCGCCCTCGGGAAATATATCCCCGTATCCCCCTCGCTTCGGGTCTATAAATGATAAATATCATATCATATATCATATCACATCATATATAATATATGATATATGATGTATGATATCCTATATAATATATGATATTATATGATATATGATAATATATGATCTATGATATATGATCCATGATCTATGCGCGCTGGAGACAACTTACTATACACGTAGTATGCTCAATAAAATATTTCGTTATGCTATTTACCACATTGACGGAGTAGGCAGCCGTCATAACAGCACTGCATCGTTCAGATGTGGCTGTAGGGCCCCCATTTTGATCCACAGCAGCAACAGGGATGGTGTAAATACTGTTAACAAAACCATCGTAGCTGCAGTAGTCTCCAAATATTCCACCATTTCCAACAGAGAAAACATAAAGTGATCCTAATCCATTTCGACCCTACACACAAAATCCAAATGCGTGAACATTACAAACTACAATGTACATCAACAAAACAGCACAAAGTTGTATTACGTTGTGAAACATGAAGCGAAAACTCAGATATAGTTAGTTAGGCCCGCTTCAAATGCCAGAAACGGATACAGTAATTGGTTAACAGGCTATCTATGAACTATACGACTGATAATTATTCGCCCACAACAGCAAAGTCATTGATAGAAAAAGGGGAATTTGACTCAAACTTTGGTTGAAGAAAGTAGACCTGATACGTCGCTTCCGTCACCAACTGTTGCGTGCACATCGTACCGAATATCAATATTTACTAGATCCCAAAATATGTATGCAGCCACTTGCATCAATTTTGCCTGCCATATAACAAGGACATATGCTCCACATACAGTATCAGCTGTTTTGGTTGAGTTACTTGCAAAATAAACGAATTACAAATGCAAGCCCGTGCGTTGAAAGACACCCCAGTGGAAAACATTTTTCATTTTTTTTGACACCGATGTTTCACCGGAGGGTTTTTCGCACGAGCGAATTTTTTTGCTGCTAAAATTGAAAAGAATTGATCAAAAATCTAATTGAAGATTGGTTACAGTTTAGAGCAGACGACAAAGGATACGCTCTATAAATTTCGCTAGTGGAAAAACGACTTTGCTTCGGCGATAGGGCCAGGGCTTATAGAGTTCACCAGAGGGCTCCATGCGAAACCGAAATGAACGCACAGATCGATGTGTGGTGCAAACAGGACTGAGCAATAAGCTGTCGAAAAAAAAATTCTCCGTAGATGGAGAGTTTGGTGCGACAGTATTGTCATGACTACAAAGTTTGTGACATTTCCATTTGTGTTTTATCGTGTACCATGTGTGTGGATAAATTCCCCAAACCGCCCGTACAAAAGTTTTATACGCCCTCTTTATGACGCCAAGTTCTATTGCTGAATCAGCAATAGAACTTGGCGTCTTGTTTTATTACCGTATCTCTATCCCTCATTTCTTAAGATTTTCAGAAAAAATTTTTCACGTCTTCAGGTGGTAACAAACAGCGTATAAAACAGCAAACAAGCGAACAGCTACTTTTTCTCTAAACTTTCATATGGAGTATATAACTGCGCGTCTTTGACATCTTTAGATGAATTTATATCACTCTTGTGAATAAGGGGAACTGGAGCCATACATGCAGTCACTGTGTTGTGCGCTTGAGTTTCTGAGGGGAATAGACTTCGCCACTGAAAATCAGTATGCGAATTCACTTCCAGTAACAAAGTTTACTACGTCAAAAAGTGACGCAATATGTGACGAAGCAAGACGAAGATCTAAGCGAAGGCAACTTTCCGTAAGTTTGAGCATTTTTGTAAGAGTTTATTAAACAAACCGTGGCACTATCACTACTATGCACACAAGCTATTTTAAAGCCTTCGAAACATGTCTTACAAGGAACGTCCTTAGAGTTTTCAGACATTGTTTATATGGGTCGAACTAGAAGACAAGTCCCATGTAGCGACAGAAAAGTTTAGATATGTTGGTGATAATATTCCGATCACATTCGGTTGTAGTCCCGCATTTTCACCACAGTTTAGCCATAAAACGAGACTATGTTTCCCATGATATCTTAATAGCAAACTTTAACCATTGTTTCTACTTTTATGACAAGTAAGCCAAGATACATAATCGCTTTTTCAAGCCTGCGTACATAAAAAAAAAACAAAGCAAACGAAAATGACATCACCAAACAACTCGAAATATCCTCTTCCTCTACATCGATCATCTATCCCCAAAAAAATACCATAGGTGGGGTTCCGAGTACCAAAAAGGCAACTCGACGTGAACTCGTATTCGCCTGCCACAGCTGCTTGGAAAATATTTACTGTTAATGTACTCGGAGGGAGAGTCCGCGCCACACATAGACCAGCCACGTCATTTGCATTACCGGGCCACTGTTTTTAAGCGCCCGGTTTGTTACCTTGTTTACTCCACTCTCAAGTGCTAACTTAGTCAGTGGACCAGGGCCTCCAATTTTCAATGGGTCATCTGGCGGCCCCCAACTGTTAGAGAATACATCAATTTCGTGCCCAGGAAAAGGATAGAATGCTTTCGCTGCATCTACGTCACGTGGAAGAGCACCTGCGATCAGTCGAATAGCTGAAAATAGAAAAACAATGTTGCAGTCTGTGTGTTTTGAATGTGCTTCCAGTCTTTACTCCTCAGGGCACGAGTTAGTCATAAGAATACCACGCACTCTCATAATTATACACTTCCGCCAGTTTTCCACTAGAGAGTTTTTTTTGCACGAAGCGAATTTTTTATTGATGAAATTTTAAAAGAATTGATCAAAAATCATTATAGTTCCAGTTGGGAGCCTATAAGACGAAGGAATAGCGCGACAAATTTCGCTAGTGGAAAACGGGCTTTAAAGGTCATTTTCCACTACGGCCGTTTTGCCCGCACGCGCGGTTGCACGCAGTTTTAAACATACCGTCTGGAACAGTTTTGAACATACATAGTCAATCAATCAATCAACCAAAACTTTATTTAAACACGGCAATATCTACAGTATAACATTTACAAAACAATCAATTAACATATAACTACAGTTGCGCTCTGACAATTAGTGTACTATAACATTTTATACACAATAAAATACTGGTTTACAACATTGCCATGCGGGAGTTCCTCTCACATACAGAACAAATTGTCAATTGCTCTTTTGTACCGATCTAAGGAGCATATTGCTCTCGTGCACTTTGGGGTAACTCGTTCCACAATACTGCCCCGCTGCAACTAAAGCTGCGCTTGCCATAGTTTGTTCGCCGTTTAGGCACGAATAAGGTGTGGTCAGAGTTCCTTAAAGTATATCCTGTGCTGCGAGATTCAAACAATTCATGGAGATAATGCGGCGTTAGTTCATTAATTATTTTAAACATGAGGATTGCTTTATACTTTTTTCGACGTGTTAAAAGATTGTCCCAACACAGCTAACTTAAAAGGTCGCTAGCACTAGCATCATATCGAGATTTAATGATGATCCTCGCTGCCCTATTTTGCAATTTTTGCAATTTATCATTTAATGTGGTACCTAGACCATCCCAAACTGAGCTATAATAGTCGAAGTACGGTTGAATAAGTGCTGCATAGATTTTCATGGCAGTGTTTGTACCTATAAACTGGCATAGCCGTTTAAAGGCTCCAATAGCTGACGCAATTTTTGGAAATATTTTCGACATGTCGTGCCCATGTAAGATGCTCATCGATTTGCAAGGCGAAGTTTTAGTTTCGTTGACTCTCTTAACTGTGTTTCCGTCAATTTCTACCCTTATGAGTTCGTTATCATGTACTAGTAATCGTTGACGTGATCCTATTATCATAAATTCCGTTTTACCAATGTTGAGACTCAATTTATTAGCTAGTAGCCACCGATGAAGATTTTTCAATTCGGAGTTCGTTAATTGCTCAAGTTCCGCAGCGGAATTTGCTGCGATGCTAATATTAGTGTCGTCCGCAAACATTCTTGGAGAGGATTAGGCAGGTCAGTTATACAAATTAAGAACAATAGAGGTCCCAAGTTACTGCCTTATGTTACCCTACAGCTTATTTTAACAGTTTCAGATAATTCATTATTGACGCAACATCTTTGTCTGCGATTGCTCAGGTATACGATTCGAAGAATCTGATACCATTTTGATCAATGCCATAAATTTGTAACTTTCGTAAGGGTGCTATGATCAATAGTATCAAATGCTTTTTTAAGATCAATAAACTACTCCATTAAGAAGCCTTGATCTCGCGTGCACACCAGGAAAGCCAAAAGTTATTCAACTGTCTTCGATATACGCAAGATCAAGAGCGAACAATCAACAACAGAGCATGTTCAAAATTGTGCGCTCCGCAAAGATCTGCACTTAACAGAGAAATGATACGGCGACCGTTTTAACTACATTATATTCCAACATATAATTTGCAACATTGTGCTTAAAAGATTAGGCAGAGAGAAAAAAGTTAAAGTTGACAGAATTCTAGCGATTTTTCCATTTAACAATATTTTGCAAGAACTCAATTCCGAAAAGTGCAAAAACAAGCTGCTTCGCTTAATATCGAGTGCTTGAAGGAAATCGCCTGACCTCGTACAGCAGTTTAACGTTTGCTGTTTCTTGGGGCGAACGCAAAGCTAAAGGTCTCTAATATTCGTTTCTTAAAGCGGTGTGTGGGGGGAATGTTCTAATTGAAATAGCTTGCTTGGACACAAAATGTGCCATCTAAGTCACTCATGAATGATCTTTGAATCAATATGATTTCCACTCCAGCACTCTCCTCGCCGCAAGCAAAAAATTTCGCCGATGACGTCATTTTTTGCAGGTTTGATATAATATATTTACAGGATATCACAAACGACCTTGAAAAACAGTTTGGTTCTATTTTATTGGTGTAACTTATTAGCTTTCACTGGCAGCCGAAGAAATTAACATTTTTTTCACTAGAAGGCGAGCGAAATGCTGGAGAAAAAACGTCTTTACCAGCTATTTTCGCATCGTACGCCACGCCCACTCCACAAATACCATTGTTTGCAGCGGCAGCAATTACACCCGCACTGTTCGTACCATGCCTACAAATTATAATAAGTGAATACTTAATGAATATAAGGCGGACGGTTGATTTCAAACCACTATACGTCGCAGCAGACAAAGCACTGATGAACAAAACGCGTACACTGTAAAAAAAACACGAACAAAATGATAAAAAACGTTTAGCAATCACAGTCGTTCAAACAATCAAAACTGGACGAAAAGTTACAATAATAAGCACGAATACTACAATAAGTCACCAAAAAATCACAAAGTTAGAAAAAAATTCCAGAATCATGATAATTTGTTTTAATTTAATTTTTTAAATTTGTTTAAAATTGCAAAGTTTGGTCGCAAAAGACTGTAGAATGAGGGAAAGACAGTCATGCGAGGTTTGCAAAGTTAGTACATTTTCCTATTACGTGCGGAAATTGTCATCATTTTCAGGTAATTTTCCACTCAAAAATGGTAAGAATTTACGCACACAATAGAAAAATATACCAAATTCCGAAACCTTGCAGGGTCGTCTTTCCCTAGCTCATTTTACAGCCTTTCGCGACCAAACATTGCAATTTTGCTAGCTTAACATGTTTTTTCCAGCTGTGAAGATGAAATTACTTCTTTTTGCCTAGATCGAAATATAATATAGTATGGGATTTGTCTACTAGCCGCCCATTCGTTTTGCAGAAATGGCTGAGGAAGTTGGCGAGGTGCAAAAATTCATTCGACGTTCCTTGTTGATTGCAACACCTCAAAACTCTTGAAAACATTCATGTTGCGTTGAGTTTCTTGCCGCTTGTTCTTCTAGCACAATTTCTAAAGAGCCTGTATGATTTATTTTTAGAGCTAAGCTGTGCCAAAAACGCGAGACTAATACAAAAACTAATGAGCATATTATCACTGACATTTTCAGGACTTGCCTAGCACTACGACCCAAATATTATCACTGACATTGACAGGACCTGTCCAGCACTACCAGCCAAATAAAAAAAACTAGAAAGTGCTTGGAGGATGCTTACAATACGTGTTTTAAATACCGATATCGAAAAATACCTATGACATCACCGACTATACGATGACTGATGTTCAAGACCAAAATAGATGCTTACAATATATGTTTGACAGGCTTTAAAATAACCCCTCTATCCATTAGGAGATACATGAGCCGACAACGAAGTTACATTTAAACAAGCACGCGAGTACCGTGCCGACTATATGAGATATGCACGCTTCACCGGCGTGGGCAAAGTATAGCTCTAGTGAAGGTGGCCTAAATATCAGAAAAAACCCGCTGCTTTGCAAAAGATGTACGTAGACTATTCAGTTTGTTACCAATTGTGTGATTAGTTTCCCAGTCTACTTATCCGTACTCGGACACCAGAGGCTTCCGTGACACAGTCGGTAGGATTTGCGCCTTTCACCACGAGGTAGTGGGTTCGATTCTCAGCGCGGACTTAACTTTCTCATGTGAAAAGAGTCTGTCAACTACTCTGCCGAAAGTCGTAGGTTTTCCCCGGGTACTCCGGTTTCCTCTTGCAGGGAAAGTTGATAGGGTGGGCTAGGATAAACAGATTAGGAGAGTAAAAATTGATCGTTGTAAAAATAGACAGTCTAAGGTAATATATATTCATCTACATAATGTATACATTGTAAATAAAAGCATTGTAAATAGTTACGCCGTTCAGCTAGCGCTGCGAAGTAGCTACATATAAACTATCTATCCCACTATCTACCCTCACATGAGGGTTGTTTACCATTTACGAGAAAATTCCATTCAGTTTGACACTGTACAAATGATACGCCTAAATTCCGACTGGAAAATCCCATTCAGGTTACTCTGATTGGAAAGTCCCATTGATTTTCTTCCCTTTCCATTTATATATTAGATCGGAAACCTTAGCCATCAAAAGCATTCAGTCTAAGATGGCGGTAGCCTTGTGTTTGCAACCTTAGAAGAAGTGTTAATGCCATTTGTTGTGTGTTATTGATTATACTAATGTTAGATTTTAATCGTTGTTGATTTCTTCAGCTAAACATTACGTATAGTTACTTATTTGAAAACGTGAAGGATTCTTGATACTTGAATGACAAATGAATCGTGAAGAGCCTGGAACTGGTGCAAAAATATGGAAGATTAATAAATGGAACACAACTTTCCGGTAAAGCGTTTCAAACTAAAAAAGGAGACAACCTTTTTAGACAAACCGTTTATTCCGGTAATTTTCTCGTTGAGTCGCCAAAAACTCTGTGTTCCATTTACTTCCAATTTAAATTTTCCGAATCTCCGTGTAAATGGTAAACAATCCAGGGGCCGGTTGTATAAAACTCTTAATCACTTTTTTAATCACTATATGTTGTAGTTAAATAATGATTAACTTTAGTCACTCATTTAGGCTGGTTGTATAAAAAGGCAGTTAGCGTTAACTGTAGTTAAAAAGTAGTTAAAGTTAACTCTGCCTAAGAGCATCGTTAACTCTTCAAAACATAGTTAAAAAGGGCGATTTCAAGGAGTGAGCAACGATAATCAGCAATGTAACGTTAAAATCATCACTTGCCAACGGTTATCAATCGTTATCTGGCTTGAGAAAGCCTCTCCGATGTTTGTAAACTCTCAAAGACGGTTTCCTTTTTTAATTTCGGCAAAAACGGAACGTATTTTTGCTTCCGAAGCTTCGTGGATACCGAGGGAAAGCCATAGCATAAATAAAACCACACCGTTTCTATCTACAAGTTGTAGTTCGACTCAGCTAAAAGTTCTTATGGTAAAAGCGCCTGTTTCGTTGAATCATTTTGTTGTTTCTTCTTGTTATCTTGTATTTTTTCAATATTTTTAAAATCAAAACATCGCCAATTTGAGAAGGAACGAGTCCGCAGTTGCAAAAAACTCCATAGAGATTATAAAAGAATAGAGGGGGCATCGTATACAAGCGAAAAGGGACAAATTGAAGCAAGCTAATGGCGGGCAAATTCTGTTCCCGGATGTCAGACACAGATAAAACTCTATGCGCCGATTGGCTAAATACGTGGAGTTTGTTTAATTTACATGAAGTTTGCAAGCCCTTTAAATAAACATATGAAATGAAATGGAAAGGCAAAAATAAAAGTGTGTTGGTGCTTTAAATTCCCAAGTAATGCATGTTTTGGAATTTAGGTAAAACGTTGCAGTGCTAATAACAAATTCCTGCACGTCTCCTTGTCGAAACAGGTATGTTTTTGAAAAAACCTACACATGACATGAATATTTATACGGCAATGCCGAGTGACGATTATATTCATCTCCGAAATCAAGACGTTTGGATTAAAACGACCTTTGTTACAAGGAAAGGCCGGTTCATACACAAACTGAACATATTTTATTCAGTGAATAAAAAGTCTTTAAGAAATACTCTTTCAAAAGTGCTGTTGAAAACCCGTTGCTATGTGGTTGCTAGGGAAAGATTTTGTATCGAAAAACCCGAATACTTTGAAAACAAGATTCAAAAGTCAATTTTTATGAAATATAATAAATAATAAAGATGTAAACGTTATAAGAAATATATTACCGTAATGCAAGGCTTAAAAAACACGTCAAAATAAGAAAAAAGTTCAACACAAAATGTCGCTCTTATGAAGCGAATGGAGCGAGTTCAGAGGCGTGCAACAAAATTTATTCTCAATCTGCCGTTTCCTACCACGAGCAACTACTCGTCCAGATTAATATCATTGTAATATTTAGATCTCGTGCTGTTCTTTAAGATCACACATGGTCTTGTTCGGATTAAATCTAGCCTTCTACCAAGTGTATGTAGAAGTAGCAGAAACACTAGATCCGCTGCTAAATCTGTAGTCATTCATAATGTACCTAAATGCAAGACGCTAACTTATCAAAGATCATACTTTGTTCGTTCTGTTAGAACTTGGAACACTTTAGCCTGTGAGATTGATATCAGCACAGACAACTTGAGTTCCTTTAAAACTGCCTTGAAAAGCTACTACCAGGCTTCGCTTGCAGCAACTTATGACCCTGAGAATCCTGGGACTTTTAAAACAATATGTTGCATTTGCGTAGTCTTACACAATTACTTGGTGCTACTAGTTATACTTTTGGCTATTACTAAAACCCAGAACGGGGAATCGGGGAATGCATGCTTTTTGTAAATATTCGTATAGTCTTATCTACCAGGGCCCGCAGTAATCGGCTCACGCTGTTGCAGTTACCCTACCGTCCTGCTGTTTATTTAGTTTTGTGTATTGTCTTTTGTTGTATTATTTGTATTTTTGACGGTGAAGCTATTAAATTACAAATTACAAATTACAAACACGCGAAAAAGAAAACTTGTCATCCGCTGTTGCCGTGAGCTCGGATTTGCCCTCCATCAGCTTGCTTCAATTCGTCCCCAAGTTTCGCCCAAGATGGCCACTCTTTTCTTGCAAAAAACTCTATAGTAGCGGTTAATAATAGTGAAATACTTTATGTTATTTAGTGTTAAATCAGTCCACGCGAACCCCACGCGTAGTTATTAACTATGTGATTATTTAATCATCCGACATAGTACGTTTTGTGCAACGCATTTAAGCTGGGTCGTTAACTAACTACAGTTAAGGATTTGACAAGGGTAGTTAACGCGAACTATAGTTAAAGTTAACCACGTTTTCATACAACCAGCCCCAGGCTATCAACTTTTCCAGCACTAGAGAACCCGAGTGTACGCCCGAACAAAACTTACGACTTTTCGCGCAGAGCACTAAGAATCGAACAACACGGTCACCGTGCTAAACGGCTCTTTCCCCAACAGCTGCACCAGCAAAAGCCACCAGCGACAAAATTTATGAAATGAAAATAATAACTGCAAACAGTCTTCCCCAGCAAAGTTTACAGGACTGATTTCATGGACCGATGTTAAAATCTGTCAAGCTTCACAGCAGACGCCAGTCGTTCAAAGCTGGATTGGCGTTGACAAAACGGTCAAAATCCAATCTGCTGCTTACTTTGCGCATTTTCTGTTCGTCCATTTATTTCAAAACTTCGCAAATAGTGAGTTGCATTCATGTAGACGAGCTTCGTACAAAAATATATCCAAGTTTGTAGACAAAGCATAAAAATTTCAGCCTTAGAACAATCCCCCCAGTACTCACCTTTTGGTTGGCTCAGGATCATTATCTTGGTCAATGTAGTCATAGCTTAGATTTGCAAGCTACATGAAGTAAATAGAGAATATCACATGGTTGCGCGGAAATATGGAATTTATTTAATACTTTAATACTTTAATAGAGATCTCCCCGGAGGGTTTTTCAGAACCTACTTACAATATTATAAAACTAGTGTTGAAGAGAATATTAGGGGCCTTACGATCGAGGACGGCAACTTCAACGGCGACGTCTCCCAGATAAAAGAGCGTTTTTAGTCAAACAAAGAAAATGAATAAATTTCCGTCCCCCTCATCTTCACGAGGCCGTCTCCATTGTATAAAGGCTTAAACACAACTTTATTCTATGCCTCTTCACGCTTTGAGGCGACATGAACTCATTGAGTGAAAAAACCGTTCTTTTAGGCCCCGTCCACACGTATCCGGATTCGTTTGTATCCGCAAACATTTTGTTTCGGTTACGCTTAGCGTCCACAC